>JARVZY010000382.1:0-22561 GCA_030686995.1 Artemisia argyi | reverse complement strand
AAAACACTTAATTGACGGGCTTACAACCCAAGACTCATCTAACACATAACATCATCATATACTATAGCATCAAATCATCACATAAGCCACATTCATGGCATCACATAAACATATTCCATATTCCATATCACTTGTCACACAACATACATAACACATATGTTAGAAATCCATATAACACATGTTACCATCATTTTACTTACCTTAATCCAAGCTACATAACATCAAGAACATCATCATCATTACAATCTTCCATCATCATCATCATCCTCTACAATATATAAAAACCTAATAACATAACAATCAAATACATAAAAAAGGGTTAACAAAACCCATCAAATACACTTATCTTCCAAATCATATCATCATATGATCATATCTTGATCATATGATGAAAACCCACTTAACTCATAATCTATAACTTCACTAATCACCATAAGTACTAGGACTTGATTATCTTCTTTTCTAAGCCATCAAGATAAACCTTTCCCTCCCCTTTCTTCCTCTAGAATCGGCCTTCCCAAAGACCCAAGAAAGATGTGGATTTCTCTAGACTTAGCTAGATATAACTAGTTAGGCACAAGTTTGGGCCATTGGCAAGAATGGCCCCTCAAGTCCTATTCTTCTTACATTAGCCACAAATAACTTATAATATATTTACACCAACGGCAACTTAAGCCCTTGAAGACTAATTCCTTCTATTCTTATCACATAATACTTTCATAATCTTATAATACATGCTTTGCTATCATTTTGACTATCGGGTTTGACCATTACACAACAAATGTTGACTGGCCAATCACATGAGATCTTTATCCATTTTCATCTAGGGTGGGGTCCCAACCCCCGGGAAACGGGTCTAACATGTTGATAAAGACAATCACAACTTGCGCGCGGAGTAGCTGACACTGTTTTGGCCATATCTTTTGCATACTAACTCGGATTTGAGCGATTCAAAAAAGGAAACGACTGGGACAAAAAAATCTTCGATTTGGTTAAAAAATGGTCAAGATGCAGTCAAGTGTTAGGGCTAACACCGTCAACCTTGGGCGACAGAAAGTTTGCCTATAAATACAACATTATAACTTCACTTTTTGTAAGCCCTAAACCCTGAGGCCGATTCTAGGGTTTAGGTAGGTGTTTTTATATAAACTTAGAGGGTCTTAATCATTCCATAAACATCTTGTAATGGTTTGTTTATTGATTCAATTTTATGTTATGTCTTCAATTATGATTATTGTTGATTGCTCTTCATTAATTATGCTTGGCTAATTCACCTTCTGTCTACTTATGATTGTGTGAAACTTGTATATAATTAATTAGATCTTATTGATTCCTTGTTGATGTTTGTGTTTATCTTCATCAATTTAGGTGTGACAACTTCAATAGGTCTAGTTGATTTAGTTTATAATTCTTGGTTCATATTGTTTCTTGTTTTGATTGAATGTTTATCGATGTTAGGCATAAGAAAACTGCCTAACTTCCTATTGGTAACTTGCTTGATGTCTTAAGAAACATGAATTGGATGTGTACTACGATTAATTGGTTGTGTTTAGTGCATAAGTGACTACTAAGGAGGCCATGTTAGGAGCTAGTTGTCGGCTCGACATAGGAAATGTTAGAAGCTTATAGAGTTGGCGAAGATCGTACACAGCCCCACGAATGGTATTAAGGAATACAACCCGTCAATTAAAACAAGGTTAACATTCAATAGGTAGAATTGGATACTTCCCTTGTAAAACCTTAATTTACTTTTCTTGCACATAGTTTAATTAGTAGCTTTTGGGTAAGTTGATTCACAACTAATTCTGCCCCTCCTTCCAAAACCGAGATTTTATTGCTTTCATAAAATATAAAATATAAAAAGAATCATCCTTCACCTCTAGACCTAGTTAGATTAATTTCAATCCTAACGATCACTATTCCCAGTGGAGAATGATCAATCCCCTGTACTTACCAACTCACTATACTACATCGGTCAGGTACACTGCCTGGTGAGGATTGCAAGCTTCTCAATATCCCTTGAGAAGTAAAACCTTTTGCAAGGTTGTAAAACCACGCATCAAGTTTTTGGCGCCGCTGCCAGGGAATGGTTATTGCTTAGGTTGAAATTTATTTTGATTAGGTCTACTCATTAGATTCTTATCAAGTGAGATTTTTAGTTTTCCTTTTATTAGCTTTCTCGTAGTCTATCTTTTCTTTGTGTCTTTGTTCGTAAAAACTTTTCCATTGACTCTTCCGTTCACCATTATGAAGAACGTGAATTCACCATACTACCGACCACGAAATCCATTCACCCCTAATGACATCTTGATCTTCATACAATATCGAGATGAACCCATATATGATGCATGGACTCGTTTTAAAATTTTACTCCGAATAGTCCCTCATCATCAAATCCATATTCTCTTCACAGACTCATTAACACATACACCAAATCTGGCCTCATTAATTAATAATGCATACAAACGTACTGTTAGACAATGGAACGCAATTTTAGTAACCTTAACGAATGCAGGTCGGTTAGATGAGGTCAGAAAGGTTTTTGGGAAAACGGTATGACTGATCAGTGTTTGTGGAATAGTATGCTGTCGGGTTTTGGGCGATGAGATAGGTTTGAGGACTGGGTTGAGTTTTTTGTACGTATGCATGCATGGTGAGGGGTTTGTCCTTAATGACTATTAGTATGGGAGTGTGCTTAAGTCGTGTGCGGGTTTGAAAGATGTGAGGATAGGTGTTCAGGTGCATGGATCGGTTGTGAAGAGTATGTATGAAGGAGATGTTTATATGGGCAGTACGCTAATTGATACGTACTTGGAATGTGGGGTGTGTGCAGAAGGTTTTAGATGGGATGAGGTGTAGGAATGTGGTGACGTGGAATAGTTTGATCACGTGTTATGAGCAAAATGGTCAGACTAGTGAAGCTGTAGGTGTGTTTAAAAAGTTGATGGATGTCGGGATTGAGCCAGATGAGGTTTTATTTTAGCTAGTGTGATCAGTGCATGTGCAACCTTGTCAGATTTGAGGCTAAGACATCAAGCTCATACACACGTCGTAAAACACAGGTTTAAATTTAGTCGGGTTTGCTCAAAACGGTTAGGGTTGAGACAATTGATTTGTTTAAAGAGATGTTGGCATCTGGTGAAAAACCAGATCATGTAACAATGATCGGGTTACTTTGTGCTTGTAGCTATGAGGGTTTAGTTGATCGATGAGGGTCGCCGTTAATTATTTTTATTAAATGAGTAAAGAATATGGAGTAGAACCAATGTCAAATCGTTACACATGTATTGTTGATCTTCTTGGTCGATATGGCTGTCTTGATAAAGCCAAGAACTTAGTTGACTCAAAGTACATGGTAACATTGAGTTAGGAACGTATGTGGCGGAAAAGCTCATAGAAATAGACGGTCACAATTCCGGTCCATATGTATTCCTTTCAGATATGTACGTATGCCGAACAGGGGAGTTGAGGCTATGTTAAACGAGCTAGAAAGGCTATGAAGCAACTAGCATTGTGAAACAACCGGGTTGTAGCTGGATTGAAATTTAGGGTAAATTTCATGTTTTTATGGTGAAAGATAAATGGCAATCTAAAAAGAAGGAAATTTATTCAACTTGAGAAATTGATTTAAAGTAATGAAGTTGTTCAGATATGTTCCAAATGCTCGTGATCTGGAGGCAAGTGAAGAAGAGAGTTTTTTAAATACATTGGAACCAGAAGAACTCGAAGTACCTATAGAGGTGGATGTTGCATAATATCAAGGTCAGTTAGAAACATTTTTGAAACACTGTAGGTTATTTTTCATTGTAAACTAACCAATATTTTTGTAGCACCAGCTCTATACACTTATTTGGTGTACAACGTACACGTAGTGACGGAACCAAGGGGTGTCCTGGGGGTCTTTTTGTGTCCTTGTTCCGTCCCTGCATACACGAGTTAATCAAATATGCTAGTTAATAGTTGGTCATTATATCGGTGGGGTTTCATTAACAATAGGGTTGCTTTGTTTCACATCCTTATTAGTTGTTTTGAAGGTTCAAATTGGTAGTAAACCCTGCTAATAGATGAATAACGGTTTAATTAGCATTGGTCTTGCATTAGTTTGAGAGAGACTAGAGTACCAAAATGCCACAACAGCAATAGGTACAAACTGCTGTCCAGCATGGCAGAACTGTTCCAGGCTGTGTTTTGGGTGCTGCTTATAGTGATCAAAAAGTTTGAGTCGCTAAGCCCATACACCATAGCGACACACGGATTTGTGTATAGACTTAAACCATTCGTTTTTGTGATGAATCGCTTTTCTAAATAGTCTTAATATGTATCATTTTTATTGGTATCCTTTTTGATTTCTTTTGTTTTATTAACTTTTCCGGTCCATTATTAGCTTGCCTTAATCATTACGGAGTATTAATTTGGATAACCAAAAAGTAGGATATTATACATCCACATTCTTTGTTTTAAGACATCAACTTTTGTAGATTATTATAAGAAACAAAATGAAACCCTTTCTAAATAATGCATCCCAAATCCATGGATCGTATACTACACAAGATTTATAATCCAAACTTTTTGGTTCTGGTGAAAATATGACAACTAGGGGTGTAATCGAGCCGAGACAACTCGCGAGTAACTCGAGATCGACTCGAAAAATACTCGATTCGACTCGATTTTAAACGAGTCGAGCTCGAGCTCGAGCTACTCGTGTAAGATGTCGAGTCGAGTTCGAGTTCTATGTTACTCGGCTCGTGAAGCTCGCGAGCCTTAACGAGCTTTTCTATAATTACATATATGCCCTTCAAGAATATACGAGCCGAGCTCGAGCTTGAATTTTGAGCCGAGTTCGAGCTTTTCTATAGTGACTTTTTCAAAAACTTGATTTTATTTAATATATACGAGCCGAGCCGAGCCGAGCCTCGAGCTCGAGTTTTAGTGATCGAGCCGAGCTCGAGCTTGAATTTTGAGGCTCGGTCGAGCTCGAGCCGAGCTTCGAGCTCGAGTATTATATGTCGAGCCGAGCTCGAGCTTGTCAATACTCGACTCGACTCGGCTCGTTTACACCCCTAATGACAACCACTACAAAAAAAAAAAAAAGCACTTTTAATAACACCATTTTTAATGACACACAACAAAAGTGTAAGTGAAAATATATGTTTACTTATATTTCAAAAAAGAAATGTAAACAAAAGTCTAGTTATACCTAAACTTTTAGAAAAGTGTGAGAAAAAATGTAGTTTTACTCACACTTTTTAAAAAGTGTAAGTAATAGTCTTAGTTTTACCCACATTTTTTAAAAACTGTGAGCAAAAGTCTAATTTATACTCACACTTTACGTAGAGTGTGAGAAAAAGTATAGTTTTACTCACACTTTTTAAAAAGTGTAAGTAATAATAGTCTTAGTTTTACCCACACTTTTTAAAAAGTGTGAGTAAAAGTCTAATTTATACACACTCTTTACGTAGAGTGTGAGAAAAAAATGTAGTTTTACTCACACTTTTTTAAAAGTATAAGTAATAGTTTTACTTTTACCCACACTTTTTAAAAGTATTCTTTTTTAATGGAACTCATTTTACTACCGTATCAATTTTATTGCGTTGCACCATACCTATTTGTTTTTTCACTGTCAATTTTTATTGCATTACTTTATCTCTCTACAAAACAATGAGGATCTGGGAATGTATTCACTGTTCTTTCAATACCAAACACATGTACCTATTTGTTAATTCTCTTGTTCACCACTTTGAAATTCCATTTCTTCATAAAATTCATTACTATTCACCAAACTTCTTCATCAAATTCATCAGTTTAGCCATTAATTCTCCTGCTCAGGTATTCATTTCTTCATCAAATAGCAGTTTAATTTGTGAACTTGAACTGAAATTTAGATTGTTAATTAGTTCATTATAGGTTTGTAGTTACATGTATTTAGTTGTGATTCGTTGAATATGAAGTATAAAAGCGTTGTGTTAATTGTTGCATATAAGGTGTCTGATGATATGCCTAACCCAAATTTGTTATTAAATTGGTTAATTGGAGGTTAGTAAATTTATAATTGATAGTTGAATCTGATGTATGTAAGGTGTTTGATGATATGCCTAACTCAAGTGAAACTATATTAGATGAAACGCTAGAATACTCTTTGTTTGAAAAACGCTAGAAACACCTCAAGTGTAGCAGGATTTGGGAGTTAAAAGAGATGATTAAGGTTTTGGATGGGGATGTGATGGATTCGGCTCGTCACAATAATGTTTCTTAATGTTTTTGTATGTTGTAATTTAAAGGTTATTAGTTACTGGTAACTTCGGTTCCACGTATTGATAGGTTGTAGTGGAATTTATCTTGTAAGATGGAACTTATTTTTTGTTAAATGCGAGTGAGTCTAGTAGAAATTTTAATGTACATCTTTATCTTTAGTAACCGTAGGTAATGGATTGAGATTTGCGTGAGGGGATAGTGTTAACTTAAATGTGGTGCATTGGTACTAATGTTTGTGCACGGTTTTTACATGCCTGTACTCCAATGTGTAAAGTGTAGTGTAGGAGCAATTAGCTTATTTGATAGGCTTTATGAGCTTATTGAACATTTCATAAGCTTATAATATCATTTTTTATGGCTTTCGAGTGAGCTATTAACTTGAGTTTATGAACTCAAAGACACTATAAGCTCAAGTTGATAAGCTTGTAAGCCGTTAAAATGAGCTTATGTGCTTATCAAATTTTCAATAAGCCCATCAAATAAGCTAAGGCAAAGGAGAATTCATGTTTACCTTGTAAGTTATCAGTGTTTGTAATAGAATTGGAGGGGACACGATCATGTCACTGAACATAATGAATCTGCTGATTTTTATAGAATTATATATCTTGGAACTTATTTGTAACATCATCAGTTTTAAAATTCTTTTGCTCTCAGTGATATATTTCATAATAACTCATACAAGTACCGTGCATGCACGGGTTTACCAGATTACGGATATTTTTACTAAAGGTCTTCCTCGTGTTCTTGTTAATGATTTTAGAGCCAGCGTCAATGTTCGTCAACCTCCCGTTTCGATCGCGGGAGACTATTAGTTGTACACTAATTGTAAATATGGCATGTATGTTTTGTCCATATATTAGCTAGAGTTTGTTATGCCGTAGTCCGTAGATATGCAATCATATGTATATATACAAGATTGATATCAATGAGAAAAGCACGGTGATCATTCTTTCAGTATATGGCAAGTCTGGTGTTACTAATGATGTATATACGATGTAATGCCTGTGAGAAATATATTTTCATGGAATGCGGTTTTGTGTACATTAACGAATACGGGTCTTTTAAGACTCAAGTTGTAGTAAACCTTACTTTCCTAATACCCAAATAATAGCATGGTTCGATCATTTATAAGTTTGAGATAGTCTAGAGTGCCAAAAATGCGCAACTATAAATTACATGATAATATGATATATGCCCTCTTTATCACGGGGACTTTACTTGATGTTATAAAATTGCAAGAGGTGAGTGATTGCTACGGGTAAAGGTGGTGGGAAGGGGGATAATGTGGTAAAGACAAACGTATCATTTCATGAGGCATGGGATTTGTTCCACTTTTTTCTATGCATGTAGGGAAGAACAAACATATCATTTCATGAAAGTATTCATCTTAACACACTGTGTAGTCGATCTTGATAGATAACATGTATAATAGTTATGTATCATATCTGTTCCTTGTACAAGGTTTCGGATTTTGCTTCTTTATTTTCTACAGTGACCGAAAACTTGAGACGTGTATAGTCGTTACTTGTTACACATTCGTTTTGTAATTTCACGCCACTTATTATATATATAAAAGTAGTCAAAAACACAAAACGAATAGAAAGAACAGAAAATAGCCTTAAATTGTAAAGCTACATGTTGTCGTAACGTTATATCAGGACGACAACACCGCTAATGTCCAAAGTTAAAAGGGACCCATTAGAAAACTAGAAAATATCATGGCACATTCGATTGGGACCAATGGGAAAAATAATTGATGTTTTATCGATCACGGCTTTTAAAGGTATTCTCTAGAGGACAATATCAAAAGTTGGCCTAGTCGATACAAAACAGCTAGAACAATCACCATCGTATTACATAAGCACATAGTATTTTTGCAATTGAAGTGAGAACTTAGGTATTTTAGTGGAATTCTCTTTATTATCTAAAAAATCATTTTTTTTTCACCAAAAAGTGTATGTAGTCCAGGCTAGTGTATGCCCGGCGTTAGCCACGGGGTTATTTCTTTTGGAATATGATCTTTTTTTAATTTCAATGAACTTTTGCATTTTGGAAAATTAAAAAAAAAAAAAAAAAAAAAAAAAAAAAACCAGTGTCACTATTGTATTGATTGATGGTCGTTTTACCATTATCACAAAGGAGGGCCACAATCACAAAGGAGGCCCACAATGCAGCTAGATTGCAAAAATAAAACGTGGAAGCAACCAAAAGAAATTTCATGGGATAGTCATTTGGGAGTTGGGACCAATGAGATATTTTTCATGGCACATTCTATTAAAAAAAGGCGGCTCAGACAATTCAAAATGAAGCGACATCAATGGGTGGTTAAAGATCAAAGAAGGAGAGCTTTTATACACTAGTAGGATAGGATAGGATTTGTGTGATGTTATTTTTGCTTTGTTTTTGCATATGTCAGTGCTTGTAGAACTTGGGTGGAGGTTGAAAACCGAAAAAAGAGAGCTTTTATGCACCTAGTAGGATAGGATAGGATTTGTGTGGTGTGATTTTTGTTTTGTTTTTGCATATGTCAGGTTTATGTGGCACACATGCATTTGAGTGGCCCAAGAAGTTCATTTTGGTAAAGACACGAAATTTGGTCCATTCTCGTAATGTCTTCAGGTTATTAGTTTGTTTTGGTTATTAGTTTCAAAATAAAAGATATTTTTCATCAACACGTCTACTTATTTTAGGAACATGAATCTACGACTAGGTTTAAATGAAATACATAGTAATTTTTATGTGGTTAATATGTGTCATTGTGTTGTTTTATCTGAAAATTACATAATTAAATATAAATATGTCCGTTTTTAAAATGACTTGTCTTCCCGTAGATTATTGAAAGCATGTCTTGTAGCCTATATAAAGTTAGTATCAGAACCCCTTAAATTCTACAGCACTTGGAAGCCAAAATTTTACAAATTAAGAAAGCCATGAAAACCCTTGTTCTATTGTGGACACTCCTTCAAATGTTTTCGTTTACTGCTTCTGATACGAATTCTACCACTGAATCCAACACCCTCATTAACTCTAAAAACCTTGCAAAGCCAGGATGCGACAGCCGATGCGGGGACTTAATTGTTCCCTACCCTTTCGGTGTCGGTAACAACTCAGAGTGTTATATAAATGAGGGATTTCGCATCGACTGCGACACTTCACTAAACCCCCCAAAGGCCACGATTAGAGAATTCAGCGACAGCTCGATCAAATTGATATCTGATTCCACCATCCGGCTTTCCAATCAATTGGCTAGAAAGTGCTATTATCCCAATGGCACAACATACAATGATAACATAATCGAATGGGCTATGGGTGACGGGCCGTACAGTTTCTCGAAAGTTAACAAGTTCACAGTAATCGGTTGCGATAGTTATGCTTTGCTTAAATCAATCAGAAAATGTAATCCATACACTTACAGTTGCCGTAGGTTGTTATCGTCGGGTGAAGGGGGTCAATCTCCGTCTTTATCGTTGTCTACTGGTTGTATGGTGTATTGTTCAAAACCGCAAGAAGTTGTAGCCGGCGAGTGTACAGGAAATGGTTGTTGTCAATCATCCATACCCGAAGACATAACCACTTACACAACTAAGGTAGTTGATTCAAGCGATGAATTGAGCTATATGAGGCCGTTTCCTTGTATATACGCCTTTATTGGTGAGGAGAATGTATTCAAGTTTAAGGGTGTTGATGATTTAAATGATACTAATATCAAAAAGAGGATTGAGGCTACTGTGCCGGTAGTGCTTGAATGGGCTATTGGTGGTAATCGGAGTTGTTCTGAAGCAACCGAAGGTTTTGCCTGTCAATCAAATAGCAAATGTGTTAACTCTACAAGCAAAAGTGGTGGGTACCGTTGCGTATGTGAGGAAGGTTATGAAGGAAATCCATATCTGTCTCCTGGCTGCCAAGGTACAATCAATATTTTATTTTATTTTTTTATAAAAAGTGATGAAAATGAAATTTAACTGTAAGGGATATTCCTAAAAGTTTTTCAATATTCGTAACAATCTTCAATTGGATTGATCAAACTTCTCAATATTGTTTGCGTGACAAAATTGTGTCGTATAATTGGTTAATTTTCTCCAAATGATTTCTTAATTATCACACAAAACGTGTTTTATTTTGTTATATTAAAAGTTGGCTAGTTCTAGGCAAGACTAGATTAGTTTAATATGGAACTCGTACATGGAAATGTCCCAAGACACTTATTCTTAGAAAAAAAAAAAAAAAAAAAAAAAAAAAAAAAAAAAAAAACCTTATATTCTTTAAAGTATTTTCTTTTATCCAACACTACAAAAAAAAAGTTTATTCTACACACTTTTTAAAAGTGTGTAAAATATTATTAGTTTATTAACATGTATGATGTGTAAAAATTTGTTATACTAATAAGTGTGGAAGAAAAATGTAAAATAATAGATTTTTCACGCTTATAGTTATGTCAAAAAATACACACTTTTAAGCGTGAAGAAAACATGTCCACACTTATAGGTTTGGATATTATATGTAACACTTAAATTCTCCACACTTCCTCAAAGTGTGAAAAATTTGGTGTTACAAATAAAATTGTGGACAAATCTTATGATTTTTCACACTTAAAAGTGTTTGACTTTTTTTTTACACAACTATTAATGTAGAATATCTATTGTTTTACAATTTTTTCACACTTACTAAACTGATACTACCTCCGTCCCATTTTAATTGTCCGCGGGCCCGAATTTGACCGTAAATATTTTTGTTTGTATTATATAACACTTGATGAAATTTATATCATTGAAAAGTTCGTTTAACGAACTTTTCAATGATATAAATTTCATCAAGTGTTATATAATACAAACAAAAATATTTACGGTCAAATTCGGGCCCACGGACAATTAAAATGGGACGGAGGGAGTAAAATTTTACAAATTATTAAATGTTAATAAACTAATAAAACTTTACTTATTTTTAAAAAAGTATAAAAATTAAAGTGAGTATAATCAACTATATTTTTTTTTAGATTTTGCTACATCTACATAAAACCCTACAAAAACTCCCACTCGCTCAGCGAGTGATTGATTTTTTTGTAGGATCTACATCCCACTAAAAACCAATCACCCGCTGACACGTCAGCGAGTGGGGGTTTTTTTGTAAGGATTTTACGTGGATGTATCATACCTCATTTTTTTTAGTGAGCCTATTTGATTTCCCTTTTCTTTTCAGATGACATAAATGAGTGTAAGAATCCACAAAAGTACCCTTGCTATGGTGTTTGCGTTAATACTCGTGGGAGTTACAATTGCACGTGCCCCTCTGGTTACAATGGAAATGCAAATATAAAAAATGATTGCCAAGGTAAAATCAATATACAAAGGTTACATCCCCTACATAGCTATTTAGTTTTTAGATTTTTTCTTTTTTCAAAAAAAGTGGTCAAAATGAAATTTAATTATAACATATATTACTAAAAGTTTTTCAATATTCGTAAAAATCTTCAGTTATATTATTGGTTAATTTTCTCCAATTTATTTCTTGATTGCCACATAAAACGTGTTTTCTTTTGTTACATGAAAAGTTTACTTGTTAAAGGCAAGTCTGGGTTACTTTAATATGGAACTTCAAATGTACAAGGAAAATGTTCCAAAACTCTTATGTTTTATCCAGCCTGTTTGATTTCCCTTTCTTTTCAGACATCAACGAGTGTGAGAATTCAGAAAAGTACCCTTGCTATGGTGTTTGCGTTAATACTCCTGGGAGTTACGATTGCATGTGCCGCCATGGATACAATGGCAATGCAAAAATACAAAATGGTTGCAAACGTTCTGCCGGAAATTCAAAATTTACAACAATCATATTTATTTTAGGTAATTCTTTGATTAATGCATGTGTGACCCGTAACCCGTTATGCCTTTCGATCACAAATATATTGAACAAATAATTAGCACAAAATGATTAAAGAAAGATAAAAATATGAATTAAATAAAAGGATGACATGATAAATTGGAAGGATTCTTTTGTTTACAAATAATTCTTTTGTGTTTTGTGTTTTGTATCAACAGTTTGCTCACATCTAGCATAACTTTTGTAAGCTCACAACTAATCTTTTCCACCATGATTTTTACGCTATTTTGTTCCTATATATAGTTAGTAAACTTATATTATACCTTTTACTTAAAAACAAAAGCACGTACAGATTGTATAAGTCTCCTCCTATGTTCTATAATCTATATATGATGTAAAAAAAAATATGTGTTTGTGCAGCTGGTGTTGTATTGGGCATAGGAATACTAGTTTTATCTATTGTTGTGTACAAACTAATCCACAAGAGGGAGGATAAGAGGCGTAAAGAGAGATTCTTCACAAGAAATGGTGGTTTGTTGTTACAACAACAAATATCAAGCGGTGGACATGCAACTCAGACAACAAGAATGTTTAGTGCAATAGAACTAGAAAAAGCAACCGACCAATACAATGGAAATAGAATATTAGGTCGAGGAGGCCAAGGAACAGTGTACAAAGGAATGTTACCAGATGGAAAAATAGTAGCGGTAAAGAAATCCATGTTGGTAGATGAAAGCCAAATTGAATCATTTATCAATGAGGTATATTTACTCTCCCAAATTAGCCACAGAAATGTGGTGAAATTGCTTGGATGTTGTTTAGAAACAGAAGTTCCGATTCTTGTGTATGAATTTGTGTCAAATGGAGATCTTTGCCAATTCATACATGACGAGAATTACGAGTTTCCTACTTTTTGGAGTATACGACTACAAATTGCCACAGAGGTAGCAGGGGCTCTTGCTTATATGCACTATGCAACTTCCGTTCCTATATTTCATCGAGACATTAAATCTTCCAATATACTTTTGGATGAAAAATTTAGAGCAAAGCTATCAGATTTTGGAATATCCAAGTCCGTATTTGGGGATCAAACTCACTTAAGCACATTAGTCAAGGGTACCTTTGGGTACTTAGATCCCGAGTACTTTCAATCCAACCAATTCACTGAAAAAAGCGATGTTTATAGCTTTGGGATTGTTCTCGTTGAGCTTTTGACAGGGAAAAAGCCGATATATTCCATAGGACCAGGAGAATCGAGAGGCTTGGCAACTTTGATTTTGTCAACCGATGAAGGGCTTCTTTTGGAAAACGTTGATAGTCGAGTGTTAGATGGACCAAAGGAGCAACTGTTAGCAGTTGCCAAGCTTTCAAAAAGATGCTTAAATTTGAATGGAAACATGAGGCCAACTATGAAAGAAGTTGCAATGGAGTTGGAGGGAATACGATCAAGTCACTAAATAAAATGTGATTGTTGCCGGATGCATAATTTTCGATCTTCAGAATATTAAGCCTAAGGTTGGTCATTTGAGATATTTCATACAAGTCATTGTGATATCTGTATTTGTACTATACTACTATGTGATGCATCTGCACAATGGTTTCGGTCTTTGTTGTTAGACTTATATATATACTCCCTAATATATCATTTGAAATTCATGTACTTACTAATTAACTGATTGTACTTAATTATATTTAGAATTTTGTTACTAACTGATGGTGCATTGGGGAAGGACGAATCGCTCCCAAAACGAGTCTATTTATTCTCTTCTAATTAACTGGCTGGACCATACAGATGCGGTGATTTACGTCACATGTGAAGTCTCTAGTTCAAGTCCACGATGTCTCATCTAGTGAATAACATTTCATAAACATAAACTTAATATTCCTTCATTCTTTAAAAAAACTGTTTTGGCATGAAATCTTTTGGTCAGACAAGAAAACAAAATTACATCAACTCAACACCATTAGCAACACTTTTAAGCCAAGCCTTAAACTCAAACTCACCATCCAAACACACCCAAATGATCCATGCCCATATCATCAAATCCACATTCTCTTCAGAAACATTCATTTTAAACAGACTCATTGACACATACACCGGATCTGGCCTCATTAATAATGCATACAAATGTACCGTTCGACAATGGAACTCAGTTTTAGCAACTTTAACGAACGCGGGTCAGTTAGATGAGGCGAGAAAGGTTTTTGGGAAAATGGGTACAACTGATCAGTGTTCGTTGAATACTATGGCGTCGGGTTTTGGGCGATAAGATAGGTTTGAGGACTTGGTTGAGTTTTTTGTACGTATGCATGCATGGTGAGGGGTTTGTCCTTAATGAGTATTAGTATGGGAGTGTGCTTAAGTAGTGTGCGGGTTTGAGAGATGTGAGGATTGGTGTGCATGTGCATGGATCGGTTGTGAAGAGTCCATATGAAGGAGATGTTTATATGGGCATGTGCTTATTGATATGTATGCGAAATGTGGGAATTTGGGGTGTGCGCAAAAGGTTTTAGATGGGATGAGGTTTAGGAATGTGGTGATCGATGTGGAATAGTTTGATCACGTGTTATGAGCAAAATAGTCTGCCTAGTGAAGCTGTAGGTGTGTTTAAAAAGATGATGGATGACGGGAGCCAGATGAGGTTTTACTTTAGCTAGTGTGATTAGTGCATGTGCAACCTTGTCAGATTTGAGGTTAAGACATCAAGCTCATACACGTGTCGTAAAACACGGGTATAAATTCGAACGTGGGCCTGAAAGTGTGGATCGATCTGTAGAAGACAGAAAACAAGTGTTTGAAAAGATGGTTCATAATGATTGTGTATCACGGAATGCAATCATGCATAGTCGGGTTTGCTCAAAAAGGTTATAGGGTTGAGACAATTGATTTGTTTAAAGAGATGTTGGCATCTAGTGAAAAACAAGATCATGTAACAATGATCGGGTTACTTTGTGGTTGTAGCCATGAGGGTTTAGTTGATGAGGGTCGCCGTTAATTATTTTTACTCAATGAGTAAAGAATATGGAGTAGAACCAATGTCAGATCATTGCGCATGTATTGTTGATCTTCTTGGTCGATATGGCTGCCTTGATGAATCCAAGAACTTAGTTGACTCAAAGTATATGGTAACATTGAGTTAGGAAATTATGTGGTGGAAAAGCTCATAGAAATAGATGGTGACAATTCTGGTCCATATGTATTCCTTTCAAATATGTATGCAGAACAGAGGAGTTGGGGCGATGTTAAACGAGTTAGAAAGGCTATGAAGCAACTAGCCTTGTTAAACAACCGGGTTGTAGTTGGATTGAAATTCAGGGTAAATTTCATGTTTTATGGTGAAAGATAAACAGCAAGCTAAAAAGAAGGAAATTTATTCAACGTTGAGAAATTTATTTAAAGTAATGAAGTTGTTCGGATATATGTTCCAAGTACTCGTGATTTGGAGGCAAGTGAAGAAGAGAGTTCGGATTTGAACACATTGGAAACCGAAGAACTCGAAGTACCAATAGAGGCAGATGTTGCGTAATATCAAAGTCAGTTAAAAACAATTTTGAAACACTGTAGGCTATTTTTTGTTGTAAACTAACCATTATTTTTGTAGCACCAGCTGTATACACTTATTTGGTGTACAATGTACATGAGTTAATCAAATATGTTAGTTTGTATTGTGTGTTTTAGGAACTGCATCCAGTATTCATGTGAATCAGTCATTAAACAAAACACTAATAGTTTTATATCCATCTGGTCTAATTTCCAATAAGGTTGGTTTGTTTTACATCCTTAGTAGTTTTGAAGGTTCATTTGTAGTAAACCTTGCTAATAGACGAATAACGGTTATCAGCATTGGTCTTGCATTAGTTTCAGAGAGTCTAGAGTACGTACCAAAATGCCACAACAGCAGTAGGTACAGACTGCAGTCCAGCATGGCAGCACTGTTCCAGGCTGTGTTTTGGTTGTTGCTTCCTTAGTTCCTATATATAGTGATCGAAAAGTTTGAGTCGCAAAGCCCATACACCATAACGATACACGGATTTGTGTATAGACTTAAACCATTCGTTGTATGATGACTCGTTTAGTCAGTATGTTCTTGTTCTAAATAGCTTTATTGGTATCCTTTTTCATTTCTTTTGTTTTATTAACTTTTTCAGTCCATTATTAGCTAGCCTTAATCATTTTTAATTTGGATATCCAAAAAGTTGGATAAATCAATCCACATTCTTTGTCTTAAGACATCAACTTTTGTAGATTATTATAAGAAACAAAGTTAAACCCTTTCTGAATAATGCATCCCAAATCCATGGATCATATACTACACAAGATTTATAATCCAAACTTTTTGGTTCTGGTGCAAATATGACTACTAAGCATTCATTTTGAGCCTAAAGCCACTATGATTACCCAATCATTACAGATACCGCTAATAAAATAGTGACTAGTTGAATTTACTTGCAGCACCTTTCTTTTCTTTTTTCGAGTCAATAAAAAGTGAATACTAATGATTCATAATCCAAATTTGGTATATCAGATATGTAATTTGGACGAGTTTTGATCTGCTAAGCATGTATAATCCATTCTCATCTAAAACAATTCATTTTGTTTTACCCTTTCACCACATTTCCGGCACAAACATATACTGATAACGAGCGGTAGCTTATGTGCATTCCTCATTCTGAAGTTGGAGTGAATGTCCAACCTAGCTATGAATTGGAAATGTTATGGGCGGCCTATACGTCCTTATTTGATCATATCAGCATATCACATTATATATCATAAACCATAGACTATAACAAACATAGCAAAGTGGAAATGTCATACATATGACACACATATGATCAATTGGTATATCTGATCATGGTGAATCCAATATCCTTTATCATAGGACAATTTTTAATGTAATAGTTGATATCTCAGAAAGTTACTTTTAATTTCTTTCTTATGCACTTTAATTTCTAGTTTTATATTGACAACACAAAGGTGCATTTTCTAATGGAAGACACACTAAACTTTACTTTACCTAATACCCAAATAATAGCCTGTGAGAAATATATTTCATGAAATGCGGTTTTGTTTACATTAACGATGCGAGTCTTTTAAGACTCAGGTAGTAGTAAACTTTACTTTACCTAATACCCAAATAATAGCATGGTTCATGTATAAGTTTGAGATAGTCTAGAGTGCCAAAATGCACAACTATAATTAATTACATGATAGTTTGATATATGCCCTCTTTATCACGGGGACTTTACGTGATGTTATAAAATTGCGAGAGGTGAGTGATTGCTCAGGGGTGAAGGTGGTGGGAAGGGGGATAATGTGGCCCTAAGTTGGCGGCGGTAAAGACCACCACACCATTACATCTGGTTTAATAGATTCAAGAGGCACTGGCTCTGTTAAATAGCTATTTGGTATGAAGGTATTCATCTTGACACACTATGTACGTACTTGATCATAAATGTGTAATAGTTATATATCATAAATAACATGTATAATAGTTATATATCATAAATGTTCCTTGTACAAGGTTTCAGATTTTGCTTCTCTAGTTTCTATAGTGACCGAAAACTTGAGACGCAGATTTGTGTATAGTCGTTACACATTCGTTTTGTAATTTCACGCCACATATTATATAGTATATAAAAAGAGTCAAAAGCACAAAACGAATAGAAAGGACAGAAAATAGCCATAACTTGTAAAGCTACATGTTGTGGTAACGTTATTACAGGACGACAACACTGCGAATATATGTCTAAAGTTAACAGGGACCCATTAGAAAACTAGAAAATATCATGGCACATGCGTTTGGGACCAATGGGAAAAATATGTGTTTCGTGATCACAGCTTTTAAAGGTCTTCTCTAGAGGACAAGATCACAAGTTGGCCCAGTCAATACAAAACAACTAGAGCAATCACCATCGTGACTCACAAGTACGTACTATTCCGATTACAAAATTTTAAAATTGATTACATGTCTAGAAGTTAAAGTGAATAGGTTAGTGAGTATTTCTAAGATACTCTCTCCGTCTCAAAATTATTGTCCACATTTCTATTTTGGGATATCTCAAATTAATTGTTCACTTTCTTTTTTAAGTAAAAACTAGATAATATAGTTGGGGAATATTCTCTTTGAGTGATTGAAAATAAAACTGACCCCACTTTTATTAAACTTTGTAATTTTTGTCTCATGACAATAATTTTAAGACGGAGGTAGTATTACATAAGAATGTTTCAAGGCCTGTATATATTAAGTTTGACCCAGAAATCCTCAAAATACTATAGCACATAGTATTTTTGCAATTGGAGTGAGAACTTAGGTATTTTAGCGGAATTCTCTTTAGTATCGAAAAATCTTTTTTTTTTTTTTTTTTCACCAAAAAGTGTATGTAGTCCAGGCTAGTGTATGCCCGGTGTTAGCCATGGGTTATTTCTTTTGGTATATGTTCTTTTTGTAATTTCAATGAACTTCTGCATTTCGGAAAATTATAAAAACTCACAGTACCACTATTTGTATTGATTGATGTTCTTTTTACCATTATGACAAAGGAGGGCCACAATGAAGCTAGATTGCAAAAATAAAATTTGGAAGCAACCAAAAAGAAATTTCATGGGATATTCGTTTGGGACCAGTGAGAAAAATCTTAGGTGTTTTTCACAGGAAATGTGAATTCTCTATTAAAAAAAGGCAGCTTAGACAATCAAAATAAAGAGACACCAAAGACCCAAAATAAAAGATAGTTTTCATCAACGCGTCTACTTATTCTGGAAACATGAATCTACGACTAGGTTAAAACTGAATACTGAGTGACTATTATGCGGTTCGTAATGAAATGGAATCTATGAAAATTGGTGTGCTTTCTTCCAATTGGCGAGGACGAAATGGAGCCATTGGCGAGGACATGTCGTCGCCACTGAGTCCTCCCAATACGGCCACCGGTAAATTTATTGGTGAGGACTTTTTCAATGTTTAGCGACGACTATGTGAGACCTACCCAAATTCTCAGTCAAAGTTATAATCAGGACCCACAACACTTTTGGTGAGGACGTGTCCTCACCAAAGCCTAATTACATAATTACTTAATCAATTAATTAATATAATTAATAATCAAATTTGTGATATAGTTAAATTTGCCATTAAAAAAAAAAAGATGAGTTAAATTATGATATACCGAAAGTCTTAACTACATATAATGCATAAACCCTCTTTTTGAGCATTAATTACACTAAGATAATTAAAAATTAAGAAATATAACTTTTCCTGTGATGCATTAACACATATATCAATTGGCTTATCAACACTACAACTAATAATACTCTAAACCACACCCCCCTCCCCCCTCAATGAAAAACACAATTTAAAGAACCCATTGTACAAACAAACAAGCTACTAAACATAAAAAATAAACAAATAAAATAATAGAAACTAAACAAAGCTTTACCAAACTTTTGTCATTTCTTATAATTTCTAAATAAATAAATTAATAGGTAAAGACCTAAAGTTATTGTCAAAAAAATATAAATGAAAAAAATTATTGGTTAAAAAAATAAAAATACATGGAACTTGCCGCCGCATCGCACGGGTACCCTGTTAGTTCTATTAAGTATTAACGAATAACTGAAGGGTTCAAACGGAAAGTTAAAAGAAAACTTA
Source organism: Artemisia argyi (assembly GCA_030686995.1). NCBI lineage: Eukaryota > Viridiplantae > Streptophyta > Magnoliopsida > Asterales > Asteraceae > Artemisia > Artemisia argyi. The sequence goes on along the minus strand of JARVZY010000382.1, from coordinate 2,849 downwards.
TAATATTAGATTTAAGTTAATTTACATATCGAACATTTACTTACATATAAAGGGATCAATTATAGCCACTCATTTTTTAGTTTAGATAGCAAACCCACTTTCACCCCTTTTTTAAAATAAAAAAATAAATAGTATGTCTTAAACCACTAATTGTTATGCGAAAAAAATTACGCTATCGCGACGAGCATTTAATTATATTTTTATAGATTGACACCTTGATATTATTTTGGCAAACTTTTTTTTCACGTTTTTTCATCTTTTTTATTTTCTTTGTCTTTTTTCGTTGTTGAAATTTGCACAAGAAATTATATATGATTAAAAACTATTTTGAATATTTGAATATCTACACATGTAATAAAATGAACACAAATTTTTTTTTTCGATATTTTAAAAGTTTCACCGTTTTTTCTTGGGAACTAGACATTTATAATTTTCCAACAATATATAACACATTTTCTTTTGAATTGTAGATTATTCTAGTTATTTCATTAAAGTTTGATTAAATACATAAAATCACATGTGTCTTTAACCACACATGATCTCAATCACATGTGATTTTTACTACATTTGTTGTCATCACATGTTAGTATAAATGTTTCACAAATAAACTGCTATAATACATAATTCGAATATAGTGTGTGATATATGGTTGGAAAGGCATGAATGTGTGTTTTTCATCAAAAAAAAGGAAAAAAGTTTTAATTTATAGACAAGTACTTATCTCAATTAGGAAAGATGGGAATCAAAATTGAATATTGAGTGCCCCATACGAGAAATATAGAATCTTTGGATCTTTAAAATGAATGTCGAATTGAATTGGTGATTTGGTCTCTGTTGTTGTCTTTCTATTGATGTTTATATGTAGTTCATGGTTAGTATTTTATGTGTTTCTTGTTCTAGCTCCAAGTTCAGCAGCATTGGTATGTCTTTAGCTCTGATTTGGAGGCTTTTCATGTATCTTCGTTTTGAGTAATATATTTTCTCATTTTCACCAAAAAATACTTATGTTAATTTTAGCACAGATGTTTAATGTTCGAACTTTGATATTAGCGTTAAATCACATGTTATATGTCATGTGAATTTCAATACTGGAAATAGAATGTTAAAAAAACAACCAAAAATTTTTTGTCGAAAGTATATCAAAGTGTTCGTATGTAGAAAAATAACTAAATGACCAAAGGCCTCTTGGCCCACCGGTATGTGAGTGGTCCATCAACCAAGAGGTTGTGGGTTCAAGTCTCATTAGAGACATATGGGATAGATATTTTGAGATAGGTGTTATAGGTGTAAAATTTGCCGTTCTAAAGAAAAGATTACTAAATGACTTAATGGTATAATTTATTTTGAATAACGATAAACTGTATATTAGATATTTAAATTATTAAAAAATATATGTGTAATTGAATTTTTAATTTAAATATGTATTAATCTCTCATTTGTCCTTTAGTATGTGAGAAAAATTTTGATATGTAAATTAACTCTTCTCGAAATATTAAACCTATATTAAGAGGATTATTGTATTATAGATAATTAAATTTTACAAGCTTGACTATCAACCAAGAGTAACGATGCTGTTAATTTCTGATAAATAGTAAACGTTTGTTTAATTAAGAGTTAATTACAATTTGGTCCTTGTAGTTTACCGCGTATAACAGTTTTGGTCCAATAGTTTAAAAAGTAACGGATCCTGTCCAGAATCCGACGACCCGTAACAGGTTTGATCCAATTTTTGGTCCACTATTACTTTGTCCAATTTTGACCGTTAATTATGAGGGCATTTTTGTCTTTTCATCTGTATTGTTAAATAAAAGAGTTAACTACATTATTTTTGGTCTTTATGGTTTATCGGATGTTTCACTTTTAGTCCAATAGTTTTAAAACGAATATATTCATATGTCCGCTCTTAAAATGACTTGTCTTCCCGTAGATTATTGAAAGCGTGTCATGTAGCCTATATATATATATTTTTTTTAACGTTGAGATCTTGTAGCCTATATAAAGTTAGTATCGGAACCCCTTAAACTCTACAGCACCTGGAAGCCAAAAATTTACAAAGAAAGCCATGAAAACCCTTGTGCTATTGTGGACACTATTTCAAATGCTTTGGTTTACGGCTTCTGATACGAATTCTACCACAGAATGGTATACCTTCATTAACTCAACCAACCTCGCGAAGCCAGGCTGCAAAAGCCGATGCGGGGACTTAATTGTTCCTTACCCTTTCGGCTTTGGCAACGACCCAGATTGTTATATAGATGAGGGATTTCGCATCTACTGCGACGCTTCACAAGACCCTCCAAAGGCCACTATTGATGCACCCTTCAGCAGCTACAGGGCGCTAAACAGAGGAAGACCCACTATTTATAAAAGCAGGTGGATCAAATCGATATCTGATTCTACCATCCGGATTTTCAATGATTTGGTGAGCAGGTGCTATTTTGTAAATGGCACAATAAACAATGATAGTGGAATCACAGGTAGTTTTGATGGCAGATATTTAGTAAATGGCAAAATAAACAATGATAATGGAATCACAGGTAGTTTTGATGGCACACCGTACAGCATCTCGAAAGCTAACAAGTTCACAGTTATCTGTTGCGATAGTTCTGCTTTGCTGACCTCAGAAAGAGAGTTTACGAGGCTGTCTACTGGTTGTTTGGTCTATTGTTCAGGAGCGTGGTCTATTGAAGCCGACGAGTGTACAGGAAATGGTTGTTGTCAATCGTCCATACCCAATGGCATATTCAATTACAGAACTAGCGTAAGTAATTCAAGTGATGAAATGAACTATACAGCGTTGTTTAGTCCTTGTACACACGCCTTTGTTGGTGAGGAGAATGTATTCATGT
>JARVZY010003155.1:0-68892 GCA_030686995.1 Artemisia argyi | reverse complement strand
ACTCCTGAAGTATGTGCGTCAGTTCATTCCACTCAGATGCATCCCAAATAGGCACTCCAATTTTCATTAGCCACTGGGATAGAATCATTCTACCCATACTTCCATTTAGTGCTAGAAGTACCTGCATTTACATTTTATTTACCTTCAGAATTGAAGTTTCATTTACTGATATTAAATCACATTATTACTTAAAAAATTTCCGTTGCTAACCTTCAAGTTATGATCTGCAAACTTTAGTTTGTAATTTTCTCGGGGTACATCTATAGGTGTACCGAGTATTAAATAAAGTTGCATTAGAGTCCCAGGTCCATTCTTCTTGACAACTCTTATCTCTCCGCCCATTTTGTTAACCTGTGAATGATATTCTCATCAATATTAATTTGCTGCAAAAAGTAACTTATAACTCTGCTTTTTTGCACTACTTAGAGAGTTATTATGTCTAGTTTATATGTCAAGCACAAAGAAGCCATTTTCTTATTTTCTTGCGCCTACAGGGATGTTCTGTTGATGTGGAATTTATTCTTATGCGCTAATTTTAGTTACTGCTTAAGACGAGCGTTTGTCTCACCAGAGTTCTAACGATGCATAGTCCAAGACCAGTTCCACCATGCCTGAAATTATCAAAGAGAATAAGAAAATGCATACAAAATTGCCGATTTGAAAATATGGATCATCAATATATTTGGTTCTCAAGAAGAAGGTAACGCATGTATGCTTACAGTCGAGTCGTTGATGGGTCAGCTTGTTCAAAGCTTTCAAACACTGACTCCCATTTGCTTGGATCGATGCCTATACATCAAAAATAGATTTAACATAATGCGCTATGCTCATTAGTTAATTAAAATTGTTGGTGATTTTAGTATCATCAACTATTTATTATTTTAGCTAATTGCGATTCACCAGAGACCAATGAAATTCCATATTAAGCTCGAATATGAGTTAGGGAAGTGTGGACTGCACACTCCTTGAGCTAATATGTTTTCGACCATATAAAGATTCGTCAGTCAAGGGGGCCGCGCCCCCTTGCAGGGTCAAGGGGCAGCACCCCTTGCGCGGTCAACCGATTTTCATTAATTGTTATCAAAGGAATTAACAAAATTTCCCGCCAAAACACAACCGAAATGTTTGTTGGTGAAAGGTTGTGACCTTGGTGTTTAACCTATTTTAACCGCCATAACTGTCAAATATGTCTGTTATATAACAGACACATCTGTTCTCATTCTAACATACGAAACACACAATTTCTCTCTGTTTTGCTCTGTTCTCTTGTGTCTAGAAACAAAGTGTTCTTGATTTATCCCAATAAGGATTATTATCACACCCTAACTCTAATTATCTAACAAACGAATAATGTATTATGTGATAATCATGGCCAGAGGAAATACTATGAAGGAGATGACTGCTAACTTTAGGAAACTCGAGAAGTTTGAAGGACATGATTTTAGACGGTGGCTCAAGAAGATGCACTTCTTTTTGACAACATTAAAGGTTGTGTATGTTTTGTCAACCCCTATGCGAGAGTTGTTGGAGGATGATACGGTTGAAGCAATTAGACGTAGATCGAAGTGGGAGAACGGTGAAAAGGGAAACTTTGGGTGAAAAGGGTATTGATTGCATCTTTGTTGGGTATGCTGATCATTCCAAGGCATATAGGTTTTATGTTATAGAACCTAATGACTCCGTTTCTATTAACACAATTATAGAATCAAGAGATGCAATATTTGATGAAAATCGTTTCTTTTCAATACCTAGACCAAAGAATATTATACCAAATTCGAATTAATCTCAAAGGGATGATCATTCAAATGATGTACCAAGTGAGACACCTAAACCTTGTAAAAGTAAAAGAGCTAGAAAAGCTAAATCATATGGTTCTGATTTTCAACTATATTTAGTTGGGGGAACAAGAGATCAAATTGGATCTCATTACTCTTATTGTAATTACGATTTACTAGAGACCAATGAGATTTCATATTAAGCTCGGATATGAGTTAGGGAAATGTGGAGTGCACACTCGTTGAGCTATTTTCGACCAGACAAAGATGCGGGGGTTAAGGGAGCCGTGCCCTTGTAGGGTCAAGGGGCAGCGCCCCTTGCGGGGTCAACCGATTTTCATTAATATTTATTAAAGGACTTACCAAAATTTCCCGCCAAAAAACAACCGACATGTTTGTTAGTGAAGAGTTGTGACCCTTGGTGTTTAACCGATTTTAACCGTCATAACTGTCAAATATGTCTGGTAAATACAGACACATTTGGTCTCATTCTAACAAACGAAAACACACAATTCCTCTCTGTTTTGTTTTGTTCTCTTGTGCCTAGAAACAAAGTGGTCCTCTTGAATTATCCTAATAAGGATTTCGTGATACCCAGGCATCAATAAGGTCGAATTACTTTATTCAGAAAGTGACCTTATATGATTCAAGCAAGATATCCAAGATTATCATCACACCCTAACTCTAATTTTCTACCAAAAATTTCTGTTAAGAAGTGAGAGTCAAGGTACATACCACAACCAGTATCATCAACTTCAAACCAAAGAATCACTTTGTTGTCCTTGTTGCAGGAACTTTTCTCTTGGCTTCCCTGTTGTATCAGTTTAGGCTTGGCTTCAGGCCATAAAGTTTCCTGATCGAGGGATACGTTCCCATTATCAGTAATAGAATGTGGATCTTCACACCATCCTCGCAGAATTATGTATCCTGCTGTAAGTCAATTCTTGTTATTTTTTAGGAAAGGAGTCAACTTCCAATACTAAATTCTGCAAGCTAACTATGTTTGACACCCCTTTTAATCAATATGTAGTTGGCCAAAACTATCTCTAGAAAAGTGCACTTACATGTTGTAAATTTGATTGAGTTGCTGATTAGATTAGCAAATATTTGAACAACTCTAGCGGAGTCCCCTTGAACTACTTTTGGCATGTCATCTGATCACAACAGACAACAAAATAATTATCAACCATTGAGTTGAACTATTTAGCATGAATTCCTTTATCTATGTTGCTTTTTTAGAGATTTAGTTCTAGTAATAGTTATGCTCTTATGGTATACCAGAGAGATCTATGACAATTTCCACGTGGTGGTTTTTACACTGCACAGATAACATATCAACTAGCCCTTCAAGTTCTCGCCCCATGTCAAACTCCGCTTCTTCCAGAACCAGTTTTCCTGATTCAACCTGAAAGTTACAATCGGGTGAACGCAGTTTATATATAATGTCATTATTAAGGAACTTATAACAACATGGATTACTGGAAGAATATGTGCTTTTAGCCGTTTGTATATGGCGAATTCACCTTGCTAATATCCAAAATATTGTTGAGAAGTCGGAGGAGAGCTGTTGAGCATCTACGAATTTGGCTAACTGTTGCATATTGCTCATTTGTGAGACCATCATCAGATATAAGAATATCCAGCAATCCTATGACTGCAGCCATTGGTGTTCTCAGTTCATGACTGTCGAATGGAATGGAAACATGAAAACCATGACATTTTTATTCTAGAACTATGCATGCTCAACATATAATCTATATTTATCCTCAACTGCCTATGACTTACGACCTTCTAGTATGTAATTTTTGCTAGAAATAAAAAAGATAAGGAAATTTAGAGATATATGAATGAATAATCACCTCATATTTGCTAAAAATTGGCTCTTGAAGTTACTAGATGCCTCTGCCTTCCTACGTGCATCTAAATGGCTAATTAGTTCAGCCCGTAGCTTCATTTCCTTTGACACTCCATTCGTTAACACAAAAATACACACACATCCTATAACTAGTATACACACCGAAGCAGATATCAGTATCATCAACGTCTTAAAGGCTCTTTCATCCACCTTTCCCATTATGTATTTCCTTGGAATTATTAAAACTCCCACCTGCAAAATTCATCACTTCATAAGTATCTTATTCCAAATGGCACACATATACAATTATACATACATATATATTATAGCATACCATAGGAAGTCTCTTAAGGTTCAAATAAAACGAATCAATATAATAGAGCTCGTTTCCTAATTTGGCATTGTCTATATGAACCTCATAGTTCGGTGGCGGCTTGTTCCCATAGGCTTTTAGTAGCCACTTGGCTCCTCTTTGTATGACCAGATCTTGAGAGTCAACAGCCATCATGAGCTTTGGCCCAGTTGATGAATTCCTCAACAATGGAGTCGTTGAAGACGTTGCCAGCAACCAACCCTCTTGTGATGTCAAATAAATATGTCCACTATGAAACCCCACAAGCTCTTTCATAAGCTGACCGACACTAGACAAAGCAGTAGTAACCCCCACAACCGCCACTATACTTCCTTCAGACGCGTCCCTAACCGGCATGGCTGCTGAGAGCAAGGGCGAATTAGTAAACTTGCTCACGGCTACATGCCATGAAGCGGCACCATATGGTACTTGAGATATTCCAGCAATATTTATCAACTCATCTGGTGGAATTGCTTTCTGTTTTCCTATCTTTTCACCGGTGTCGGGGTTTAGTGCCTCTCGGTACCATATTGCTGAAATATTACTATGTATGGTTTGGTCATTCCAACCTTGATGAGATGACGATGTATTGACATCATAAGGTCCAGCCATTGTGTAGTTGGTAAGATCAGAGTATATGTAATATGTACTGTTATCTCTAGGATCTCTATGAAAGGCTTGAACAAAACCGTTTTCGTACTTTATTGTTATTGAATTTAGAGCTTTGTGACTTGCGAATAACGCCCATGTGAGATCCCTCATAACTTCGTACAGCTGATAAAACAAGTGTATGATTTACATTAGTTTTCTATAATTTTTAAAGAAAAGCAAAAATAGGATTAAAATGAACCTCAACTTGCTGTGCTTGGTTTTCGGGTTTGTTGTATTTTCTGATCACGTACTCAGAGATCCTAACTTGAGCTGTTGTTATTTCAACAGTGGAATTCAAGACGCTCCACATACGCAGTACTGGACGTTGCAACAGTTCATACCGCAGACCATATGCCAAAGAATTCAATGATGCTCTTGTGTACACTTTAGTAAAATGCCAGGTGAGAAGTGTTAGCATACCTATAAGAATTGCTAACATCACCTGCAGATAGAAACCAATTATATAAAGTTTCAGGTAATGTTAAAAAATGATATATAAGCAAACTTTGGTACCATGATGGCAAGTCGAGCTACAAAGACACTGTAATACGAAGACAAGCAATTGGTGCTTCTGTGTAGACTTCTTCGCCTGCAAGGTGTGTGGTTCTTGTCCCATGATTCTACAGCAGCATGAATTCGGTCAAAAACACGTCTTAGATAGGATGTCATTATTTGAGTATTTGAAACTAGTTATGATCCAAAAATTACATATTAATTTCGTTTATGTCATTTTATACATCTAAAACTATATACTAAGAAAAAAAAGCACCATGAAACTTTAGTAAGAAGTTTGTTTATAAAGTGTGTGTTTTGTGTAGTACTTTTGGTGCTACTTCCACTGTTTGAAAGGCCACCATATTTTAAGATTTCTATATGTTAAGAGTGGGGGCATGTGGATTTTTAGTCACTTATTCCTCATCCACAAGTTTTAAATTGTTTCTTCCATACCAATACAGGTTTAAATGTTTAATGACCACACATGGAGTGTTAAGACATGTTTTATTTCTAGTATAGCTGTATTATAACTTATATCGTCTATGTTGGTTCGAAAAACACGGACGGGTATGAATAGTATACGTAGTCGGGCATTCCCTTTGCAGGACCCGCATGTTAAGAAATTGTCCTCTGAAGTTTTTCCACCTTTTTGACAATATTATCGAATTTTATGGTAAAAGATACCAAAAACTCTGAGGTAAGGTAGAACTTTCAACCAGTTTACTTACTAATGGCCATTTTTTTTAGAAGGTCTATGAGTTGAATATGAAGTTTTAGCTTATAAGAGAACGGGTCAAATGGGTTGAAAGTCATCCACTGCGTATTTATAATTCATTCAACCTCCTCATTTGCTTTAATCAAATAATCAGATTATTATTGTAATGTGTAATCTTCTGGAATCGTACTGCATTCCCTATTAACAAATGAAGAGAAAAGGTGTTTCCGGGTAAATCCAAACCGTCTATAGTCCCATGCTGTAAAAGGCCGTTTCAACAACTCATCTTGCGACTTTTACTTTAAATAGCATATTTAAAACTTGGTGTGCTCTTGAGCTTGACATTTGTTAGTGAATAATATGCATTTACCACTGACGACACACAAAGCAAGCACCTGATGGGTGGGGATCCCATTTATAAATAATGGGTCATTTGGAATTTCTTTTTAGGGTTAATGGCATGTAATAGCTACGTACTTTTCCACTTGTGCCATTATCAGATACCAACCCAAAATATTACAAAAATACCCATCCAACTGCATACTTTATGTGTTGATATCAACAAATTCACCTTTTTTACCTAGAAACTTAAATGCACGTGATATTTGTATATTCCACCTCATATTTTATTTTTTTTTATTCCACCTAAGCTTTCTAACACATATTATAATGTGTTCTTCCCCAAATTGAAACACCACAACCCTAAAACTTCAAACCCCAAATTAAAACACATACCCAACCCAAATTGCACCAAATTAAAACATGTCTACTTCTTCTTCTTCTTCAAATCAATACTATGGTCAATTTCCCAGGTTATGTAACTGCAAAAATCCATTACCATTGGTTCTTCGAAAATCAACAACTTTGAACCACCCTGCAAGACGATTTCTTTGTTGTCCTAATCCAAGTGTAAGTGGTTTTTTGTTAACATTTGATATTCGTTTGTGTTTAATTTCCCAGCTTATGATCCCATAAACAATTTTTTACCTTTGACTTTTTGATACTTGTAGTGGTCTGGAAATCAATGTAAGGCTTACTACTTTGTTGATGATGAATTGCCAAGTGATTACTACAAATATGAGATGTATAATTTGATGCAAAAAGCTGGAATCCAAAAGCAACAAAACCAACAAGCTGAGAACACACAGATGCAAGAAATTGGGAATGAGTTGCACTTGTTGAAGACAGAATTGAGCAACATGGAAAAGGAATTCAAGGAGTGTAGAGAGAATGTTTTGTTCTATAAGAGGGTTGTAATGGTCATGTTGTTGTTTATCATTGTCTACCTACTGAAATGAATAAGTGTAATGCAGTAAAATGTTGACATGTTGTAATGGTCATGTTGGTGTAATGGACCATTTCCACTAGTTATGAAATGAATAATTGACAGCAACTTTAACTTCATTATGTCTTGAAGTATACAAAATTAGTGGACCATTTCCACTAGTCACTGTCTTGGTGCATACAATACATAAAAATACTAAAATCCTAATTTGACCATTCTCAAAAGCAACAACCATAATCCATAATACATTATCTTAAAACATAAGTCATTCATTACTAATATCAAATGCATTCTCTGGTGTTGAACCAGTTCCATCTTCATCAAATTGGTAAGGCTTTTTCCATTTGTTCAAGAGGATCCTCTGTGATGGTCTTCTTGTTCTTACTCCTCTTCTCAAAGCAGGTTGTTGTGGAGGTTGAGGTACTTGTGCAGGTTGAGGAACTTGTGCAGGTTCTTCCACATTTGCAGGTTCTTCCACATTGGTATGTTCTTCAACATTTTCAGTTTCATTGGCTTGTTCAGTGGCATGATCTTCATTTGCAGGTACATTTGCAGGTTCCTAACATTATAGCATGATTCATAACTTAATTATATGTTACAATTATAAACTATAAATTTTTATCAAAAAAAATCATGTACTTACCTCATTTTGTCTACTACCACTACCACTAGCACCTGGATCAAATCTGATCCTCTTTAATGCACTTGCTGCATTCTCAAAACCACACTGACCACCTTTCCTTTTGCCTTTGTTTCTTACTTCCTTGGGTGGTGGATCAACTCTTTCATTGGTGCATTTTGTTTTATTATGCCCTTTCTGATAGCAGTTGCTGCAAGTCATAGTTCTTCCTAACCTGGATACCCTTTGAGAGTTAGAATCATCTACCTCACTTGGATGCTTTACCCTTTTACCTTTAGGTCTGCCTGGCATTTTTCTATTCTTTGGAGGCAGTGGAGCAGGTGCAATTCCAGTTTTATCCCACAAAGCCTTTCCACCAACAGGTTTAATGAAATAACTATATGCCTTTACCCATGCCTCTTTCCCATAACATTCAGAAACACCTTCAGCAGGATCCCTCAACAACATTGCATATGCTGCAATAGCATGGATACAAGGGATCCCTGTCAAATCCCACCTTCTACATGTACATTTTTTTGTTTGCAGGTTTACACCATAGCCTTCATTTAGCTTCCTAACCTCAAACTCTTGGTAACCACTAGCATATACTTCCCAATACCTAAGAAATTTTTTTAATTTTTCTATTTCTTTTCTAACAGATGGGGTAATGACATCAGTTAATTGCCTAGCTTTCTCAGACATTACTACTACCCTTTGCATCAAATAAGACCTAATATCTTCAAGCATGGTAATAATAGGCTTACCTCTTGGAATTACTATTGATGCATGGTAGCTTTCACAAATTCCATTTTCAAATGCCCCACAACTCCTATCCATCTGAAAGAAGGCTCTGCTCCATGTATTTGGGTCCCTTTCTACCAACCATTTATGAGCCTCTTCATTGAGGTTGTTAAGAAGTGTCATCTTCTCATCAAACACACTTCTTAAAGTAGCTGAAGCAGCTCCCCAAAATAGGCTTTTGTAGTGAAGTCCTGGATAACTCTTCTTCAAGTTTGCATAGATGTGTCTGGCACACTGTCTATGTTCTGCCAATGGCAGCCATTCCCTTACAGCTTCTTTAAGACCCTATCCAATATAAAACAACATTCTTACATATAAAGATAATTATGTATCTAATACATATTAAAACATGCTGTTAAGTTAGCTAATACCTTGTGTCCATCTGACAATATAGTCAAATTATGTCCTCTATTAAGATTCAAGTCATCACCAAGAGATACAAGGAACCATAACCAGTTGTCTTTATTTTCTACAGTTACAACAGCCCACGCAATCGGGTACATTTGGTTGTTGGCATCTCTGCCCATAGCTGTCAATAACTCTCCTTTAATTCTCTGTAAGTTATCTTAGGATTGCTTACAATCTCTCTAACATAATGACTTGCAATCCACTTGTAGGTCACTAATGCACCAAAATCAAAGACCCTAGCACAACTATGATATGGAATTAGAGTCTTTATTTGAAAAGATGCCTCATTCTGCATCCATGAACCCCATAACCTAAAACTGCAGACGTTAACTGACTCAGCCTCTTTACCCTTTGGTGACTTACCCTTACCCTTTGGTGACTTACGCTTACCCTTTGGCTCAGCCTCTTTACCCTTTGATGACTTACCCTTACCCTTGGACTCAGCCTTTTTACCCTTTGGTGACTTACCCTTACCCTTTGACTCAGCCTCTTTACCCTTACCCAAACACACCTTCCTACCAACCTTACTAGCACACCTTCCCTGTTCAACATTCCTACTACACAAAACAAGTAATGATTTATAATCATTCCTTTTGTACCATAGTTGATAACCGTTAGCTACACCATAATTGGCCAACATAATCTTCATCTCTTCATGATCTTTAAATCTCATTCCTAAGATGGGTTTCATTTCTTTCCATGGCTGGTTTGGATCAAAATCAGGATATTCTACTCCTTTTGTAACTTTGTAAATAGGATTCACACTTTGATCCTCTATTTCATCTTGTTGAAGTGCATTTGTTTCCCCTTCATTTGTACCAAATGTGTTCCTAGGAGTTTTGTGTGCATCTGTTTTGCATAACCTATTTAAAAATGGATCATTTGTGCACTTATTAGGTATGTCAACTTCTTCTTCTCCTACATATTGTGGTTCAACATATGCTGATATATCATCTAATTGACACTCATCCTCATCAGATTCCTCTAAATCAACATCATCTTTTGGAAACCAATCATGGATATCATATCCATGATGTTCAACATACACATCAATTTTCCCACCATTTCCTAAACCTACTGCTATAAAATCACCAAACTGTTGTTCATTACTTAACTCCCTAACCCCATCACTTAAGTCAGAACTAGGAAGACAATAAAAAAGGCCAACGGGAGGGTTTTCAGTAGAACAACCTATAAAATCAAATAACTTACCATATGTCATGGATCCAAAATCCACATCTTTGATTATATCTTTTTTACCCGCAGCATACTCTAACGGAGGCCCAATAAAGAGTCCATCATGATAAAACGTAACTGTTAAGATAACCATTCTGCAATTACAAAAAAATCAAGATTTAGGGTTAGGGGTTATAACAACAAAAACACAAAATTTAATTGATCTAATGCATTAATAACTTAATTGAAATACTTACTTTTAAAAAGCCCTATGAAATTTAACAGATTTGGAGATCAATTTTATGTTTAGAAAATTAGGGTTCATGAGTGGATTTCACAACTGTGTGCGTTTTGTGTGTGTAGTTGTGTGTTTAATGATAGTCAAACATACAAGTCAAAGTTATAATACCGTTTCAAAGTAAAAATAAAAAAACAAAAAAATCCACGTATTGTCTATTACCGGTGTAGTCGGTTGCCTGTTAAGCCACGTAGGAAAACGTATGATAATGGTAATTTTTTTTAAAGTTTGATGGGTATTCTTATAATATTTTGGGTTGGTATCTGATAATGGCACAAGTGGAAAAGTACGTAGCTATTACATGCCATTAACCCTTCTTTTTATGTTAGACAGAGAATCAAATTTGGTCTAAGATACAAGAATCAGGAACCCATATAGAGCTGTCTTTGAAAGCAATCTATCTATAGATGGGACAACTTCCTATTTTCACCTCTGCATTAACTCGACATATTAGCTTACATTCATCTATATACTACAGTTTGCATGTTTAGTTGGTTTCAGATTTGCTGCTACTAAATATGGTACCAACTATGCTATGTGACTCATTATGCAAAGGGTTAACGGCATGTAATAGCAACATACTTTCCCATTTGTGTCATTATCAGATACGAACCCAAAATATTACAGATATCAGATACGAACTTTCAAATTTTTTTCATTATCAGATACGAACTTTAAAATATTAGATATCAGATACGAACTTTCAAATTTTTGTTTCATTATCAGCAACGTACTTTTCTCCTTTGTTCAAATATAAGAAAAACTTTAAAAATAAAAATTGCTGATAATGAAACAAATGAAAAAGTACGTTGCTGATAATGAAACAAAAATTTGAAAGTTCGTATCTGATATCTGATATTTTAAAGTTCGTATCTGATAATGAAAAAAAATTTGAAAGTTCGTATCTGATATCTGTAATATTTTGGGTTCGTATCTGATAATGGCACAAATGGGAAAGTACGTTGCTATTACATGTCATTAACCCTTATGCAAACAAACGTATGCCCAAACAACCATTAGAGCATAAACGAGGCTTTAGTTTCCTGTTGAAGTAACGCTCAAGAAAAAGACCTCCCATCACATTTCACGTGGGCTTGGTTGGCTCATCGGCTGACTTGGTCAACATAATTTTTCGCTGTTCCACAACTTCGTGTTTATTAACAATCAACCATGTTAACATGCTACTGCGCATTCCATCTACGTTAATTGGTATGATATGTCTATTAGCATTATTTTTCATGTATTTCTAGATGATATTGTTGTAACGTGAAATGATATCAACTCCATCTTGTCACACTTTCTTGAGTGTGCTAACATTGTACTAATACATTTAATTTGCATAATGGTAACTTTAATTATGAAGCTTAAGCGAAGTGTGATAACGATTTGGTCATAAAGCAAGGATAGTAATCGGATTACTTCTAGAAGTAGACAAAGCATGGGGGTATAAGATTCTGTGATTCCCGATTTGATCAAGATCAACTTTTTCATTAGATCAACTTTTTCACTTGATTAATGATATGGTTATGTCTAGTTTACACTTTTGCATGCTATATACATATATATGTTCCTTGCCACTAAATATTTTTGCAAGATATCCATATCTCGATTCCTTTTGGCCTCAAAACGAGGGGGAGTATTACATCAAGGGGGAGCTTCCATTAACATGGGATAACCTTTTTGATGCTAACAAAAAGGGGGAGAAGTGATATAAAATTAAAATAATACTTGAATATATACTAATTTTCGATTAATGAGTTTAAATTTTGTAATCATCAAAAAGGGGGAGATTGTTGACATAAATAATGTATGAAAACGTTATTTATATTTTTCCATATCTCTATATTTTGACGATCACAAAATGTAAACTCGTCAATCGTAAGATTACTACGTAAACAAGTATTAAGATAGTTTATATCACTATATCCAACTTAATCACTTAAGGTATGGATAAACAAGTGCTTAATACATCTTATGATCAAAGGGATATTTAATTAACTAATACAAAGTTTATTTAAATATATATAAACATATTATATATTTTTGAAAAACACTTTTGGTAATAAAGAAAAATGTTTTAATCATACTAAATATATGATTTCAAATATTTAACCAAAATCAGTTAGTTTTTCACCAAATAAACTTTTCCCACTAAAAGACAAGTTTTCTGGCCGTTACAGATGGGCGGCCCCCTTAATTATAAGGGGCGGTCCCCTTAATTTTAAGGGGGCCGGCCACGATTTAAGGGGACCGGCCAGGCTCCCCTGTCAGAAACTGTCAGAATTCTTCTCCTATAAATACCACCTTAATTCTGGAATTTTTCTCCAGCTTTTGCACGAAATTTTCAGATCTATAACTCTCTAAACATCCTCTAAAACCCTTTGATCATTAGTATATTTATCCTTGTTTCAAGTGATTCAATCCCTAATCATCCATTCTCATTCAAAGTGCAAAAGAAGAACACTCTCTCTACAACCAAGCTCAAGAAGTGTTGAAGAATAGTTGTGCATAGTGTATATATATATATATTCATTTGTGAATATTGTGTTGTGCTTGTGATTAGTTGTGTAGATAATAGAAGTTGATAAGTAATGAAGTAGGATAGTTGTGAAGATAGGTGTGAAGTAGAAGATTGGTGTGTAGAAGATAGTTGTGAAGAAGATTGGTGTGTAGTATATTGGTGTGAAGAAGTTGTGTTGAAGGCGTGATCAAGTTGTGAAGTTGTGTGGTGTGTAAATTGGTGTGTAAGGTTTTCTCCGCCAAAAGGGAGTTTGTTGACATAGTGAAGAAAACTCTCGAGTAGGTGACTCGGGGAGTGGAGTAGGAACAAGGAAGGTGTCCTTGTAGCCGAACCACTATAAATCCTTGTGTTGTGGTTTGATCTTTCTAACTCTTCTCATTACTTATTTATTTACCTTTACTATATTAGTTTTGTTAGTTAGTTACCATACAATTGTTCATATAGTGCAAGTATTGAATTCACATAAACTAGAATCGAAGTTTTTAAAACAAATTTGTGTTTATAAATTTAAAAGGACGTAAAACTATTCAACCCCCCCCCCTTTCTAGTTTTCCACAATTGGTATCAGGAGCCACGTCTAGCAAGATATTTAAAATATATGTATTTTAAAACTTGTAACGATCTATGGAATCTGAAAAATATTTAGAAGGACAATCTATGCAAAGACCACCACTATTTGAAAGTGATGGATTTTTATATTGGAAAAATCGATTCGAAACTTATGTGAAATCAAAAGATCTAGATCTTTGGCATATTATTACCAATGGTGATTTTTTACCTATTCAAAATAACCCCGAAACTAAGAAAGATGAAATCGTACCTTTTGAAAAACGAAATGATGATTTAAAAAGAAAACTTGCTAAAAATAATGAAGCAAAAATGGTTATTTACAATGTGCTACCACGTAAAGAGTACGAAAGGATCTTTATGTGTGAAACCGCAAAAGAAATTTGGAACTCTTTGTTAATAACCCACCAAGGTAATAATCAAGTCAAAGATAACAAAATAGATCTACTTGTTCAACAATATGAGCAATTCACGATTCCGGAAGAGGAATCAATTGATAATGCTTTTGCTAGATTTAACACCATAATCACAAGTTTAAAAGCACTTGATGAGAATTTCTCTAGTAAGAATTTTGTTAGGAAGTTTCTTAGAGCTCTTCACCCAAAATGGCGAGCTAAAGTGACGTCTATTGAAGAATCGAAGAATTTGTCAACGCTACAACTTGATGAATTAATTGGTAATTTAAAAGTCTACGAAGCTATAATAAAGAAGGACTCCGAAATGGTTAAAGGGAAACGAGAGCAAAGCAAGTCAATCGCCTTGAAAGCTAGAAAGGAATCCAACAACGAAGATAGCTCATTTTCCGAAAGCGAAGACGAAGAATATGCCATGGCCGTAAGAGATTTCAAGAAATTCTTCAAAAGGCGAGGAAGATTCGTTAGACAACCACATGATGAAAGAAGAACATCTCAAAAGAATAATGATGACAAGTATAGCAAGAATGAAAGAAAATGTTTCAAGTGTGGTGATCTGAATCACCTTATTGGAAAATGTCCAATGATGACAAGAGATCAAAATCAAAGAGCGTTTGTTGGAGGTGCTTGGAGTGATAGCGATGAAGATGAGAAAGAAACAACAAAGGAAGAAAAGTGTCTCATGGCTAAAACATCAAGTGAGGTACGTTCCGAAACCGAATATTTTAGTGATGAAAATTTATCATTAGATGAAAAAGACTTAGATAGTGAATACAATAGATTATGCAAACTAAGACAACAAGTTATGGCTAAAAACAAATCACTAAAATACATAAATAACCAATTAGAAAATGAAGTACTTGAACTAAAAATTAAAATACATCAACTTGAGAAAGGTAAAGAAACTTTTGAAGAATGTAAATCATGTCAAGCACTTAGAAGTGAAAACAACAAACTTAAGGAAGAAATTTGTAAACTTGATAAATTTGAAAATAGTAGTAACTCACTTAGTAAAATTATAAGTTTTCAAAGAATATCCGGAGATAAAACCGGTCTAGGTTTCAACTCAACCGAAGCCTCAACAAGTGAAGTTAAAAATGTTAAATTTGAAAGCAAACTTAAGGAACTAAAACCTTCAAAATCTAATCCTGAGTATATACTCATAAATGATAAGAAAATACATCTAGCTAGTAATGAAGAAATAAAACCGTTTTATAAACCATCTTTAAAAACCGAAGTAGGATCGTCCAAAACTAAAACAAGATCTAAAACACCACCACCTAGGAAACCAAATAATTCTTACCCTAGACCTAAAACACCTCAACCAAGAGTAAACCAAAGTAGACAAAACTTTAACAATAATTAACAAATGTGGAACTTCAATCCATGAGGAATGTTTCCACCATATATGCACCCAAGTCAAATACATAACATGTTCGGGACAAACAACTTTGGTCAAATAAGACCATGGGGACCAACGTGAAAACTTTCGCCATTCATACATGGAAATCTTTGATGTCACCTCGTGTTCGGACTTTCCTTTGAAGATTTTGAAGTTTAACGCATTGAAGACGAAAGGTACACATTCCCTTTTATTTCCTTGTAAACAAATACATGCTTAGTTTAGTATCTAGCTTTTATGTGATTTTGATTGGTTCATTATTCTCTCTAGTCTTTACTTCTATACATATATATATATACTTATTTACTTATACTATATCTATATATATATATATATATATATATATATATATATATATATATATATATATATATATATATATATACACACACACTTAGTTATATCTAGGATCTTATAACCTAGAAAACTCATTTGTTGATTTTCTAGAACTAGAAATTGTTCGTTTACGAACCTTTTCTTTTCCCCATTTGCCTTATTGAACTTTATTGTTCAACAACACTCATGCTGATGAAGAGAGATGAGTTGAAAAATCTATTGATGAAACAAACTCCCGGCTTCCGTTGCATTCGTCTCCTTCCTTTATTCTCGTCTTATAAACCCATACTACATACATATATATATATATATATATATATATATATATATATATATATATATATATATATATATATATATATATATATATATATACATATACTTATGAACCTTCCACAACGTTTTCGTGTACTTGACAACTTAATAAATTTCATCCGAAACGATTAAGAAAATTTAATTGGCAAATTGTCGATTAAAAGTGTCAAGTAATTCTTTTCGTGCGAATACCCTCTAACGTATTTTTGATTAAATATAAATCTAATACATACATATGAATAATTTTCTGCTCTTTCCAGAATCCAAAATCACAAAAATCAAATTTTGGAGGGCGGCCCCCTTAATGTTTAAGGGGACCGGCAGCCAAATGAAGGGCGGACCGCTTAATGTTTAAGGGGGCCGGCCATCTGATAGCTCAAACCCGTTTTTCTCCTTTTTTCTTTTGCCAAACACTCCACTTTTTCATACTTCCCTTCCCTTGCTTCTGCCGTGACGAAAACCAAAACCCAAAAACCTCTCAAATCACTTCCAAATCACACAATTCGGGTTAATTCGCAAAGGGCAAATTCATCTAACATAATCACCATTACATATTGTAAGTTTTTCATAACACATTTCATCTAATTTCATCTTATTTGATCATACTCATGATTATGCATGTTTTATAAAATTCGTCAAATTTCATAATTTCTTTCGAATTAAGCCTTAAAACTTCATAACCAAATGCTTCCCCTAGGATTAGGATGATTGATCAACACTAGAAACTAGTTATTATAAACTATCATGTCGAAAATTTTTGAAAAATTTCATACACTCCTTTTCAAAATTTTTAGTAAACTTATTGTTGAATAATGATTTGAAAACGTGTTAAAACTAATCACATTATACTTGTGTAACTTGTAAAACTTGAAATTACATTTTTTTCGACTAAGAAAAATTATATTGGTTCACAATATAGGGGTGTTTGGATTATGTCCAAATAATATCGAAACATAGTCATTATAATTTTTATAAAACTTTGTTATAATTATAAACCTTAAAATTGCTAATCGAACTCGCCAAGATATATAATTCATATATATATTGACATACTAGGGGTATAAGTCAATAGTTAAGGAAGCGTTTGGTTTATTACTAAAAATGACGTTTTTAAGTAAAAATACAAACCATCTTTTTCAAAAACAAATCACATGCATAAGAAACTCGCAAGAAATAGCTAGTTTTACAATCTAATGTAAATCTAGTAAATTTCATGATATATTAAGATGTTTAAAGGGGCGTTTGGATTTGTCCATAACTACTCATTAAACATCGTAAAGTATATCTAGAACGAGTTAAAAACAATATTAAGGAACATGGTAATCTACTTCTTAGGATTAGTAACGAAGTATGTTTACGTTCCAACATAAGCCTTAACAATTAACATATACTTTTATCTTTCTTTATATTTATTTTGGTCTTTTTGTATTGTTGATGTGTTTAGGTGAAAATGCCCAAAGCAACTACCGAAGATCTTTCTCACACTAAAAACTACATTCCTAAAGTTTCCAAACTCCCTACCACATCTCCTTCCATTGGACTTATCTATCGTCAAATTGAAGATAGAAATGTTCACGAGGGACATGTAGTAGATCTTGCTTTTGCTCAATCCGAGTACATAAATCGCTTGTTTTCAAGCATCAACTTCAATTATCTTTATGAAATAAATGAACCTATCATTCCTCGCTTCATAATGGATTTCTATAGCCAAGTCACCATCCAAGCCAATGATCTTGGTTTCATCACCATCTCTTTCATGATTCAAAATGAATTTATCACCCTAACTCTCGTACAATTTGGTCATATCCTTCAAATTCCATTTAGAGGTCAAGCCGTTTTCTCAAACGAGTGGGACCTCGAATCTCTTAATCGCTATCGACCAACCTTCGGTCCCTATCTTGACGAAATTCCTCATCCCGACGAAATTCGTCAAGTCCTTGGTATAGATCGTGCCACCACAAGTCGAAAAATAAAATTCAAAAACGTTCAAATCTCTCCATACCAACTTCTCCTCAAAGAATTAAGCCCTCACATGAAGCGTTGGGAAGAACTCATTCGTGAGAATGCGTTTGGTACTGGAGGTCACCGGGACCATCTCCCGGCTAGCCTTGCTCACATGTTGTATTGTATAGCTGTCGAAAAGCCGTACAATTTGGCCTACTTCTTTATCAAACGGATTGAGTGTGCTAGAAAAACTCCCAAAGCCAATCTTCCATATGGAATGTTCCTCACTCGTCTCTATCGTCATGTTATCGAGTACTACCCCGATCTTGACAATAGTATCTATGAGTCCATCTACCCCACTCTACGTCCTCTCGCTCTAAAACAAGCTCGACGAACTCGAAGTGACAAGGGTAAACCTCGTCGTCATAGCTTTCATGGATCATCCTCAAGGCAAGACGATGACAATGAGGAGGAAAACATCCATGATGCTAGTACCCCTTCGTTTTCTGAGTTCGTTGATGATTTAGAGGATCTTGACTATCCCAACTATTCTACTCCATCTCCAAGTGATCAAACTGAAGAAGTGCTTCATGAACGAACTACCGAGATGCTTAGAAGACAAAAGAGCTTGCACGAAGAAGTTAGAGGTGGCTTCAAATCTATCGGGAAGACTTTGAAGGGTATCTTCGGGAAGAAAAAGAAATGATATGCTTGAATTATGTTTGTTAAACAATATTTATTTCTATGTCTTGTATGCTATTTGTCCGAAGTATATTCGGAAGTGCTTGTTATTTGGATATTTGTTTAGGATGCTAACTTGATGGTTTTTATACTTTTTAATGCATGCTTCTATTAAACTATATATATATGTTTGCATGATTAGTTAATGTTTAAATAAATATATGGTATGTATGCTTTCTAATAGACCAAAACAAATGTGAAATGTCCAAATAGAGCTTGCTGCAAATACAAAACAGAACACAACATTTTTCCAGAAAATTTTTGAAAAATTTTGGTTTTTGGGTCGTCAGATGGGCGGCCCCCTTAAATCATAAAGGGCGGCCCCCTTAAAATTAAGGGGACCGGCCATTTGAAACAGTTTTTACACTGTTCTTTTTTGCATCTTGTGATCCCTTTTGCTAGTCCCAGCTACCATTTCCCTTAAAAACTAAACTGATTTTGGAATATAACATTACAATTTCAAATTAATTCCACTTCTAAACATGTTTTCCCACTATATAATCTCCATGCATGTTTAATTCACATTCCATCATCCTCAAACATTCATCAAACATCATCATGTCATCACCAAGAACCACATATTCAAACAATGCCAAGAAACAAAAACTTGTCATCATTCCACCCAAACAACTCTTCATTGATCTTACAAATGAAGACAACACCACTCCATCTCCACCACCTCAATGTTCATCTCCTAGTGCACCAAATGCACCCTCCAAAACACCTTCAACAAATGGAAACTCCACTTCCTCCATACCATCCACTTCATCCATAAATGACTACATCAACACCCACTTATCTCCTCCAACAATTGATCAACCATCACAACCTACCAATGAGAACACATCTCTTGCAATCACTCTCTCATTATCACCATTAACACCCCTTGATGCACATTTCTCATCATCTCCTATCAATCCACCAACCTATAACCCCGTCCCATGGAGCTTACTTGAAGCTCATGGAGACACTTGCCTCTGTTGCATTCACAACCGAACAATTGTGTTCGGATTAAGAGATGAGATCCAATACATGTTTTCTCATATTGAAAACTTGTTGCATCAACCACCAACAACAAACACAACACCTCCACCACCATCAACAAACACACCTCCACCGTCACCAGCTCCATGTTCACCATCCATTCCTCCCAACTAAACATGCTTGGTGTTTCACAAATAAAATTATGTTAAACCTTTTTGGATGGCAAGCTCTAGAGAGGACTCTCATGTTTGAGACTTGGTTTATTATTTCTATGATGATTGTAAGCCTTTAAAGGCTTTTGTTAGTTGCATTACCTATTTCACTTGTTGATGTAATGCTTGATTTTATTTCACTTGATTAATGATATGGTTATGTCTAGTTTACACTTTTGCATGCTATATAATATATATGTTCCTTGCCACTAAATATTTTTGCAAGATATCCATATCTCGATTCCTTTTGGCCTCAAAACGAGGGGGAGTATTACATCAAGGGGGAGCTTCCATTAACATGGGATAACCTTTTTGATGCTAACAAAAAGGGGGAGAAGTGATATAAAATCAAAATAATACTTGAATATATACTAATTTTCGATTAATGAGTTTAAATTTTGTAATCATCAAAAAGGGGGAGATTGTTGACATAAATAATGTATGAAAACGTTATTTATATTTTTCCATATCTCTATATTTTGACGATCACAAAATGTAAACTCGTCAATCGTAAGATTACTACGTAAACAAGTATTAAGCTAGTTTATATCACTATATCCAACTTAATCACTTAAGGTATGGATAAACAAGTGCTTAATACATCTTATGATCAAAGGGATATTTAATTAACTAATACAAAGTTTATTTAAATATATATAAACATATTATATATTTTTGAAAAACACTTTTGGTAATAAAGAAAAATGTTTTAATCATACTAAATATATGATTTCAAATATTTAACCAAAATCAGTTAGTTTTTCACCAAATAAACTTTTCCCACTAAAAGACAAGTTTTCTGGCCGTTACAGATGGGCGGCCCCCTTAATTATAAGGGGCGGTCCCCTTAATTTTAAGGGGGCCGGCCACGATTTAAGGGGACCGGCCAGGCTCCCCTGTCAGAAACTGTCAGAATTCTTCTCCTATAAATACCACCTTAATTCTGGAATTTTTCCCCAGCTTTTGCACAAAATTTTCAGATCTATAACTCTCTAAACATCCTCTAAAACCCTTTGATCATTAGTATATTTATCCTTGTTTCAAGTGATTCAATCCCTAATCATCCATTCTCATTCAAAGTGCAAAAGAAGAACACTCTCTCTACAACCAAGCTCAAGAAGTGTTGAAGAATAGTTGTGCATAGTGTATATATATATATATTCATTTGTGAATATTGTGTTGTGCTTGTGATTAGTTGTGTAGATAATAGAAGTTGATAAGTAGTGAAGTAGGATAGTTGTGAAGATAGGTGTGAAGTAGAAGATTGGTGTGTAGAAGATAGTTGTGAAGAAGATTGGTGTGTAGTATATTGGTGTGAAGAAGTTGTGTAGAAGGCGTGATCAAGTTGTGAAGTTGTGTGGTGTGTAAATTGGTGTGTAAGGTTTTCTCCGCCAAAAGGGAGTTTGTTGACATAGTGAAGAAAACTCTCGAGTAGGTGACTCGGGGAGTGGAGTAGGAACAAGGAAGGTGTCCTTGTAGCCGAACCACTATAAATCCTTGTGTTGTGGTTTGATCTTTCTAACTCTTCTCATTACTTATTTATTTACCTTTACTATATTAGTTTTGTTAGTTAGTTACCATACAATTGTTCATATAGTGCAAGTATTGAATTCACATAAACTAGAATCGAAGTTTTTAAAACAAACTTGTGTTTATAAATTTAAAAGGACGTAAAACTATTCAACCCCCCCCCCCCTTTCTAGTTTTCCACAATTGGTATCAGGAGCCACGTCTAGCAAGATATTTAAAATATATTGTATTTTAAAACTTGTAACGATCTATGGAATCTGAAAAATATTTAGAAGGGCAATCTATGCAAAGACCACCACTATTTGAAAGTGATGGATTTTTATATTGGAAAAATCGATTCGAAACTTATGTGAAATCAAAAGATCTAGATCTTTGGCATATTATTACCAATGGTGATTTTTTACCTATTCAAAATAACCCCGAAACTAAGAAAGATGAAATCGTACCTTTTGAAAAACGAAATGATGATTTAAAAAGAAAACTTGCTAAAAATAATGAAGCAAAAATGGTTATTTACAATGTGCTACCACGTAAAGAGTACGAAAGGATCTTTATGTGTGAAACCGCAAAAGAAATTTGGAACTCTTTGTTAATAACCCACCAAGGTAATAATCAAGTCAAAGATAACAAAATAGATCTACTTGTTCAACAATATGAGCAATTCACGATTCCGGAAGAGGAATCAATTGATAATGCTTTTGCTAGATTTAACACCATAATCACAAGTTTAAAAGCACTTGATGAGAATTTCTCTAGTAAGAATTTTGTTAGGAAGTTTCTTATAGCTCTTCACCCAAAATGGCGAGCTAAAGTGACGGCTATTGAAGAATCGAAGAATTTGTCAACGCTACAACTTGATGAATTAATTGGTAATTTAAAAGTCTACGAAGCTATAATAAAGAAGGACTCCGAAATGGTTAAAGGGAAACGAGAGCAAAGCAAGTCAATCGCCTTGAAAGCTAGAAAGGAATCCAACAACGAAGATAGCTCATCTTCCGAAAGCGAAGACGAAGAATATGCCATGGCCGTAAGAGATTTCAAGAAATTCTTCAAAAGGCGAGGAAGATTCGTTAGACAACCACATGATGAAAGAAGAACATCTCAAAAGAATAATGATGACAAGTATAGCAAGAATGAAAGAAAATGTTTCAAGTGTGGTGATCTGAATCACCTTATTGGAAAATGTCCAATGATGACAAGAGATCAAAATCAAAGAGCGTTTGTTGGAGGTGCTTGGAGTGATAGCGATGAAGATGAGAAAGAAACAACAAAGGAAGAAAAGTGTCTCATGGCTAAAACATCAAGTGAGGTACGTTCCGAAACCGAATATTTTAGTGATGAAAATTTATCATTAGATGAAAAAGACTTAGATAGTGAATACAATAGATTATGCAAACTAAGACAACAAGTTATGGCTAAAAACAAATCACTAAAATACATAAATAACCAATTAGAAAATGAAGTACTTGAACTAAAAATTAAAATACATCAACTTGAGAAAGGTAAAGAAACTTTTGAAGAATGTAAATCATGTCAAGCACTTAGAAGTGAAAACAACAAACTTAAGGAAGAAATTTGTAAACTTGATAAATTTGAAAATAGTAGTAACTCACTTAGTAAAATTATAAGTTTTCAAAGAATATCCGGAGATAAAACCGGTCTAGGTTTCAACTCAACCGAAGCCTCAACAAGTGAAGTTAAAAATGTTAAATTTGAAAGCAAACTTAAGGAACTAAAACCTTCAAAATCTAATCCTGAGTATATACTCATAAATGATAAGAAAATACATCTAGCTAGTAATGAAGAAATAAAACCGTTTTATAAACCATCTTTAAAAACCGAAGTAGGATCGTCCAAAACTAAAACAAGATCTAAAACACCACCACCTAGGAAACCAAATAATTCTTACCCTAGACCTAAAACACCTCAACCAAGAGTAAACCAAAGTAGACAAAACTTTAACAATAATTAACAAATGTGGAACTTCAATCCATGGGGAATGTTTCCACCATATATGCACCCAAGTCAAATACATAACATGTTCGGGACAAACAACTTTGGTCAAATAAGACCATGGGGACCAACGTGAAAACTTTCGCCATTCATACATGGAAATCTTTGATGTCACCTCGTGTTCGGACTTTCCTTTGAAGATTTTGAAGTTTAACGCATTGAAGACGAAAGGTACACATTCCCTTTTATTTCCTTGTAAACAAATACATGCTTAGTTTAGTATCTAGCTTTTATGTGATTTTGATTGGTTCATTATTCTCTCTAGTCTTTACTTCTATACATATATATATATATATACTTATTTACTTATACTATATCTATATCTATATATATATATATATATATATATATATATATATATATATATATATATATATATATATATATATATATACACACACACACTTAGTTATATCTAGGATCTTATAACCTAGAAAACTCATTTGTTGATTTTCTAGAACTAGAAATTGTTCGTTTACGAACCTTTTCTTTTCCCCATTTGCCTTATTGAACTTTATTGTTCAACAACACTCATGCTGATGAAGAGAGATGAGTTGAAAAATCTATGGATGAAACAAACTCCCGGCTTCCGTTGCATTCGTCTCCTTCCTTTATTCTCGTCTTATAAACCCATACTATATATATATATATATATATATATATATATATATATATATATATATATATATATATATATATATATATATATATATATATATATATATATACTTATGAACCTTCCACAACGTTTTCGTGTACTTGACAACTTAATAAATTTCATCCGAAACGATTAAGAAAATTTAATTGGCAAATTGTCGATTAAAAGTGTCAAGTAATTCCTTTCGTGCGAATACCCTCCAACGTATTTTTGATTAAATATAAATCTAATACATACATATGAATAATTTTCTGCTCTTTCCAGAATCCAAAATCACAAAAATCAAATTTTGGTGGGCGGCCCCCTTAATGTTTAAGGGGACCGGCAGCCAAATGAAGGGCGGCCCCCTTAATGTTTAAGGGGGCCAGCCATCTGATAGCTCAAACCCGTTTTTCTCCTTTTTTCTTTTGCCAAACACTCCACTTTTTCATACTTCCCTTCCCTTGCTTGAAAGTCTTAAGAAACTTGAATCGGATGTGTACTACGATTTTAATGGTTGTATTTAATGCATGAGTGACTACTAAGGAGGCCATGTTTGGAGCTAGTTGTCGGCTCGACATAGGAAGAGGTAGAAACTTATAAAGTTGGGGAAGATCGTACACGGCCCCACGAATGGTATTAAGGAATATAATCTGTCATCCACGCGATTGTAACAAACTATTCAATTAATGAAAGATAGCTAGGGAGTAGTGAAATCTAAGTAAACACGTTTCTCTCATTATTGTTTTTCTCATATTTACTTTCTTGTTATTTTATTTTTGTTGCATTTGTAATTAATTGGGTTAGTTGACTATTAAATAATTCCGCCCACTCTTTCAATACCCGAGATTTTTACTTGCTTTCCATAAACCATAAAAATACAAAAAGAATCATCCTTCACCTCTAAACCTAGTTTAATTTAGTTTTGATCCTAATGACACTATTCCCCGAGAGAACGATCAATCCCCCGGTACTTGCTACTACACTATACTACGTCGGTCAGGTACACTGCCTGGTGGGGATTGCAAGCCTCTTGAGATCCCTAGAGAGGTAAAACCTTTTGCGAGAGCGCAATCCCACGCATCAAGTTTTTGGCGCCGCTGCCGGGGAATAGTTATTGTTTAGGTTGAAATTTCTTTTTATTAGGTCTACTTGCTAGATTCCTTTTTAGTAAGATTTTTATTTTATTTTTATATGTTTTCTTTAGTCTATCTTATTTCTTCGTTCCTTTGTTCGTAACCATTACCATCCGCCATCATTGAAGGTGGTAATATCTTTGAACCCATCAACCCAGTTCAACAAAACCCACCACAACCAAACCAACCTCCTATACCTCGCACTTTAGGAGAGTACTCCCGTCCTAGCCACCAAGGCTATCGAAACACCATTGAGCTCACTCAAGGAGCCAATGTGTCTCCCTTGCGATCCGACACCATCCGGTTGGTGCAAAGCGGATGTGCATTCCATAGACTTTGTTCCGAAGATCCTCAACATCTCAAGGATTTCCTAAAAATCGTAGATTCCATAGATCTTGATGTTGAAACTCGAGAGACGACCCGATTGTGTCTCTTCCAATTCTCTCTACGTGACCAAGCTAGTCAATGGCTTGAGCGTTTACTCGCGGTATCCATCACCTCTTGGGATGATCTCACCACTCGTTTCCTTGCTCAATTTTTCCCACCGGGGATAACCACCAAGCTAAGAAATGCGTCTTGATGTTCTAACAACGTCGATGTGAAACTCTTTATGAAGCATGGACTCGTTTCAAGGACTTACTTCGCAAGGTCCCCCCATCATGGCATTGATCTTTGGCTCCAAATCCAAATCTTTTACGATGGTGTCAATCATCAAACTAGAAGGGCCATAGATTATGCTGCCAATGGTAGACTAAGCAGACTCAGCATTGATAAGTGCTGGGAGGTCATTGAGGACTTAGCACAATATGAAGAAGAAGAATGGGAGGATCCAATATTCTTGGAGGAGGGGAGTTTAAACTATGTGAATGCAACCTAAGAACAGTTATTTGAGAACATTGAAAAGCGGGTTAAGAAATTAATGAAGGTTGAGATGCCTGTAGTTGACACCGAAGTAAGTCCCGATAGACATGTGAGTGCAATCAGTAAACATACTTTTCCTGAACGTTCACGACAAGAGGAGTTCGAAGGGATAATGTTGACTTTTGTGAACAATCAAGAGAGGCAGATTCAACAATTAGAAACTCGCATGGAAAAACACTAGGAATATTTTCATAGACTTGGCTAATAAGTTTATATCAAGGATTAGGGAAAAGATTAGGGAAAAAGTTACACCTAAGAAGATCGAAAAGATCTTTGAACTCCCGACCCCAAAGGTGATAAGTGAAGAAGGGGATAAATGAACATCTTCCCCCGGAGATTCACCTTTAAATCCCCCTTATTTCTATGGGCTCCCTCGTGAAGAAAAGAACCCTCAAATTCATAGCATCTTCGTTGGAAGCTTGCAAGTTACGCTCCCTAACTTTTACGAAGTTAAAAAATGGTCCTTCGACTTTAAGCCTGGCAAGCAAAAACGCAACTCAAGCGCACTCTCATTCCAAAAAAT
Source organism: Artemisia argyi (assembly GCA_030686995.1). Taxonomy (NCBI): domain Eukaryota; kingdom Viridiplantae; phylum Streptophyta; class Magnoliopsida; order Asterales; family Asteraceae; genus Artemisia; species Artemisia argyi. The sequence goes on along the minus strand of JARVZY010003155.1, from coordinate 42,267 downwards.
TCGATGGAACAACTCCTTCCCTTTCCTATTACTTAGCAAGATAGAGATTGGAACCTGAACGGGACAGTAACCGCCCCTATCCAAAATCATACCACACCTCGTGACAGTAACGAAACATTTGACCCTGGTAGAATCTACTGACGAGAATGGCTATCATGGTTGATGACCCTGACTGGCTATTATCAGAAGTACAAGGGCTCATATGAAAATTGTCACAAAATATTGGAATTATGGGCATTTGACGGCGTCAGAATTTACACGTGACGCCGTCACCTCGATTGGTCAGCAATAATAACCTCTTATCTATCACTTTCACCACAAACCATATCCACCAACACTCGCCCACCGAATCTCCAAGGTCAATTTCGTCATCATTCGTCAACAATCTCCACGTGGTAAGTGATTTTCATTCATACTTTGTCATTCAATTATCCATAGGACCCATCAATTTTGTAAAACCCCATTTTTTGAAACCCTAGAATCGATTTATATCTAGAACTTTTAATGCCCTCTAATTAGTGTTATGTGACAATGATTAAGGCTTTAGGTAGTTTGTAATCGATAAGGCTTGTGACTCATTGATGAGAAAATGGTTTTGATCCGCGAATCGTTGGCCCAACACCCATTGTTGCTGTAAAAAGGGGTGTTTGGATTGAGTATTTAAAGTTGAAAAATCAATTTTTCCCTCGTAATCGTGGATTCAAAAGTCTGATAAGCCTGACGGCGTCAGGAGGGTCTGACAGCTTAACCTTGTTGAATCTCCATTCTAACTTCCATCCCACCCCTTTTTGTTTTAGGAAATAAGCAAGCGTTAGCGAGGAATCTCTTCAAGACCTTCAAGGTCCCAACGTGAAAGCTACGGGGACACGATCCTAAGTTGGGGGTATTTGATGTTGATGCCTCCACCTCTAAGTACAACCAATTGCTCCATCACCAAGTTGACAGCGGGCCTGTCATCGATTGGAACTTCTTGAGGGACTAGGGCCTCAAGCAAGCCTTTCTTCAAAGCTTCCAAACTGATGACTTCAATGGTCCTCAATGGGAAAGATTTTTCAGAATTCGGGAGCCTGTCTATGAAGAGTTGGTACGTAAACTTTTGGCTACCTTTCATTTTAATCTGGTTGAGGCAAGGAATAATGTGGGTGGTACAACAATCTACTTTAGGCTGGGGGTGAGCTTAGGAGCTGCTCGGTTACGGAGTTTGGTTGGAGGTTGGGGTTGTACAGTCAATATGAGACCACTCAGGGTGGGTTTATGGGTAAGTTGTTGAATGGTGAAACTATGAGGAATGACATGAGATGTGCTTTGTTTTGGCTAAATATAGGGAACGGTGCATATACCTCGACCACTGGGGCAACTTTCCTCAGGGATCCTAGGGTTAGGTTGACTCACAGGTGTATCACCTATAACTTGTTAGGACGCCATGGCTCCACCCACCGCATCACTGCTTCAAACCTCTTCTTCCTATACACTATTTACTCACAGGATGTGTACTACAACATCCGATCCTGGGTGGCTAGCTATTTGAACGGAGGAGTTGAGGAAAAGGAGGGTGATAAGATTTATGGGGGGATGTTTGTTACCCGGCTGTCACGATCTTAGGAAATCCTTAAGCCGGAGATCATGGGGTATTTGAGTGTTGGTAACACATGCAGGGTGGTGAAGGCTAAGTCCCTTAAGCAGATGAATGTTGTCATAGAGTTGGGAGATGGGTCTTATCTTTGGCATGTTGTAGGAGGAGCAACGGGGGTCGGTGGTGATGATGATGAGGAGGATGAGCCACAACAGCAGCCTTACGGAGGCTATGAGGCCGGTTCTGCAGATTACTACCGGCACATGATTCAGGGGGACAGGTAGGCCCACCCAGGTGCATGCATGGAGAACCACCACTGGCCAGAGGTTAGATTGGATGTACGATCACACATTGCGTCAGATGCAGCACCTATCGACTCGTGATCAGATCGAGCCCCATTTGCAGATTGACCCGTTCCCTGGACGTGAGCAGGACTACCCACCCTATGGGTACTATGGGCACCTTCCTCCTGGCTATGACTACCGCTATGGTCCCCCTCCCCAGTGATGTGTTCATGTTATGTTGTGACCTTTGAACAATTTATTTATGGTTGTATGCTTCAAAGCAATTTGGTCTGTAATAATGTAGGATTTGGCCTCTGTTGGCCCTTGGATGCTTATAACTCTTTATTTTAATGCATGTAGGATTTCTATTTTCATGGTTGCTTATTTTGAAGCTTTATTTTTTTGTTTGTTTGATTTTATTTGTTTCCATATGCATATTTTATTTTTATTGTTTGTGGCTCATGATTCAAGATAAATTGTGAAAATGCTTTATTTTGTTTTTAACTTCGTTTTGATTACATATAAAGGTATTTCGGAAAAGATAAGTGTAAAGGAAATCTAAATTTGTTTCTAAGAACAAGATTGAACATGAATCACAACAATATTAAACGAACAGGCATATTAGTATTTTTGTGAGTCAAATGCTTGTATCGAGTCATAATGATGTTTTGCAGGATTTTCAGGAATTAAGGTGTGAGTTTTTCCAGAAATTTCCCGGAAACTTAACATAAAATTTCTACAGGTCATTTCTGACGACGTCAGGGTTATAATCTGACGGCGTCACGTGTAAAATTCTGGAAATTTTGCGAGTTTTGTTTTTCTGCCGGAGTCATAGAGTTTTTGTTAAATCTTTAGTTTTATAAACTCCAGGAAATCTGCAAATATTCATTCCACAAGCATTATATCTTAATTTGCTTTCTAAGATTTTAGTATATATAGAGTTTGCCGCCGATTTTACGCAAGGTTTGCCATGATTGTTTTCTCAGATTTAACAGGTTATATTGGACAAGAAGATGATTTATATTTCTAGAGGGAAGCTTTCAACATTCATTTTCTTGGAGGAGGATCTAGCCATGTTATCACATTATCCACACCGAATGAATCATGTGAGTATTTGTTTCATTCTTTTACATCCTTTATATTGAACATTGGGGACAATGTTCAGCATAAGTGTAAGGGGAGGGTAAATGATGATACCTTAGAGAATGCAATTGCACCTGTTGTTTGTTTGTTCAATAGTAGGTGTGTAATAAAACTAAGAGAAACACTTGTTAGGGTAATTTTAGCGCCAAATTTAAATTTTTTTGCAAAATATAGGAGTGAAACTTTAGCCTTAATAAGCGTCTCATGGATAGGAGTTGTATGATTAGCACGAAAAACCGTACCACTCAAAAATTTCCACCCCAAATATGTGAGGTTCGCCCCTAGATTTGTTAGGAAAAGATGCTTATGAGTGTACCGGTAGTACTTAGATTTTAGAACTTGTGATAGTGATGCACCCCGAGACCGCTAGTGAGATTACATTCGTGTAGTAGGATTTACTACATGATAAGAGGCATTAGGATAACCCTTGTGTTAAACCCGTATCATAATTACTTGACCAATGAAGTCATAATTACTTGACTAGTAAAGTCAATTAATTTTCCCACACCTTTGCAATGTACTTATTTTTAGTACACGATACCCTTAGTACACCCCTCTGAGCCTATCTTTTTCGTTTCTAACTTTAAGCATTTTACTTAAAGGTAGAATTTGTTTACAATCCACCCCTAAATGTACACCCAAATCGCCTTAGCCTTCCTTGTATGCAATCATCTTTAGTGCATTATTGTTACATGTTTAAACTCTTAGTTAATTGTCTAATTGATTACATGGTTGCTAAGTCGAGTCATATCTTGTACATTTTGTTTTGGGACGATTGAGACTCATGGGTAAAGTACTATTGTTATGGAGTATTGAGGAAGACATCAATTATTACCCCATATGCGCGTTAATATCTAAAAAGTACTCCAAGTGTTTTGATTATCTTAATTCGAGTAGTTAGAGTAGTTGATTGTAAAGTATGTAAAAGTTCAAGTGTAAGGGGAATGCAAATTTCCTACGATGTATTATTTTGGATGGTAGGGCAAGAGTGTATGAAAAAAAATCGAAAAAATCAAGAAAAAGAAAAAAAAAAGAAAAAGAAAAAGAGAGAAAACATACGGACTACCATCCCGTTTCCTTTTATGTTAATTTTATATTTTTGTTAGTTTATGATTAGCTTAAGTCGAGTCGAGTCTTGGTTTAGCAACACCACATTGTACATGTAATTGACCAAGATGATTAACTCGCCACCAGTAAAGATTGCCTTTATCCAACAAAACCATGTTTATCATATCCCTACACATCACATTACAACCCTTTAAAAGACCTCTTTGATAGTTTATCCAAGGTGCTTACGCCAAGTAGCGGAGGTTTGATCCTTTCCCAAGCCTATGGTAATCTATGTGCTATGACAGGTAGTGAGAGATATTTTCCATTTTTATATTGTGATATATACTTTTATTATACCCGAGAGATGTGAGTATCTAAACACTATTTTTGAGGTGCTAATGTATAATTTCCGTGCTTGTTTTGGTTGAAGTGGAACGATTATTTGTTGCAATTACTTTTATGTTAGTGTTAAATGACCCCTAGCTTGTATTTTGATTAGAATAAAAGCGCATTTGCTTGAGGACAAGCAAATCTCTAGTGTAAGGGTATTTGATGAGGCGAAAAGTGTTACGCTTTTAGGGGTCATTTAAGCAGTAAGTCGTGATTATTTGATCAAATATTGCCTGAAATCGTTCCTTTTGTCATTTTAGGTACTTTGGAGAAGAAATCTGGAAAAGGAATCATTTTGGACGTTTTTGGAGCGAAAAGTGAAGAAAACGGCAAAGTCTCCAAAATCAAGCTGGAATTAGTACTTGACGGCGTCACGCTTTGCATGTGACGGCGTCACGTATTGGTAAAGAGGTGGATAAAAAGTTACACGAGACGTGCCAAAATGTTTTTGGGATTTAAAGAGTGACGGCGTCATGCTTTGGGAAGCCAAGGCCATCAAGAGCAAAATTACACGTGACGGCCAACAGATGATTTATTCATGACGGCGTCAGATCTGGATCTAGGCAATCCATGAAGAGTATTTGCGGCAAGTTGATGACGTCAGAATTACAATGTGACGCCGTTAGACGTGTAATCTCTATATATAGTTTTTTAATTTTCATTCATTAGAGAGAGAATTTTTTAGAGAACTTTTAGAGGAACTTTTACTACAAACCCTAGGTCGAATTTCACCCTTATTGTAGGGGTTTCAAACCCTTTTTTCATCCATGTTTCAATAAAGATAAGTCTTCTAATAATCATTCAATATGTCTATGTGTTGTTTGATTCTATCTTGCTTGTCTTTACTTTAACATGCTAGGCTAGGTTTGTTTGTGTTTGCTTAGATATAATGAAACCTAGCTATTGATTGTTGGTTGATTGTTTGTTATTAACTGTATTGGATGAATGATATCGATGTTAGGCTTAAGAAAACTGGCAGACTTCCAATTGGTAATATGCTTGAAAGTTTTAAGAAACATGAATCGGATGTGTACTACGATTTTAATGGTTGTATTTAATGCATGAGTGACTACTAAGGAGGCCATGTTTGGAGCTAGTTGTCGGCTCGACATAGGAAGAGGTAGAAACTTATAGAGTTGGGGAAGATCGTACACGGCCCCACGAATGGTATTAAGGAATATAACCCGTCATCTACGCAATTGTAACAAACTATTCAATTAATGAAAGATAGCTAGGGAGTAGTGAAATCTAAGTAAACACGTTTCTCTCATTATTGTTTTTCTCATATTTACTTTCTTGTTATTTTATTTTTATTACATTTGTAGTTAAATGGGTTTGTTGACTTGCAACTAATTCCGCCCACTCTTCCAATACCCGAGATTTTTACTTGCTTTCCATAAACCATAAAAATACAAAAAGAATCATCCTTCACCTCTATACCTAGTTTAATTTAGTTTTGATCCTAACGACACTATTCCACGAGAGAACGATCAATCCCCCGGTACTTGCCATTACACTATACTACATCGGTCAGGTACACTGCCTGATGAGGATTGCAAGCCTCTTGAGATCCATTAAGAGGTAAAACTTTTTGCGAGAGCGCAATCCTACGCATCAGTCATACGTCAAATACGTACAGTAATGTACGCCCTGACCTCCCGAGATATCATAAATAGACAAAACTTCATCCGTTTACTTTGTAATTGGTAATTGCCTCTAATGGTTTCTATACATAGTCATTCTATATTTTTATATCAATTTTGAGTTACTAAAAGGGTTTGCCTTTAACCTCTATGTATATTCATATTGTAATTAATAATAATAATATTATTTTTTTTTTCTTTTTTAGAAAGGCAACATATAATTAAGACCTCGAAAAGAAAACCAAAATACAATACAAGGCGTCCCGCCTCAAATAAACAAGATAATTAAAAGAGAGCGAGACCCAAAGGAAATAAACGTAACATACATAAAAGATAAATCCTACACTAGGCAAACTAAAAACTGTCACAATAATACAAGCCAAAATAAACTACTAACATGACCATCTAACCGTTATGCAAATTTAACTAAAAACTGAGGGTGTGCCTAGTTAGTAGTGGGGAAAGGGAAAAGGAATACAAAAAAATGGGTGATGGTGGGTAATCAATCTTTTACCATCCAATTTACTCTAGAATGGTTCATTACCCATTAGTGAGTAATCGTTATATTATCCTCTCCAACCAAGCACCTTTAATAAATCCCTTGCTCATTCTCTAGCCCTTAATCCCTCACCAAGCACCTCCTCATATTGATGCCACCTACCATTACTGAAATGCTGATAGGGATTCATATATAGGAACATGTTTGAATGGTTTGGGACAATTGAAAGTTCATCCTAGCTTGTGCTTATTGATTAGAATTGCAATATAATTTGAATGGAAAAAATATACATTAGAGGTACGTATTTAAATACTCGCAATATATATTTTTAAAGGTTTTCAATTGTTATCAATGACGGAATCATGGTGAGTTCTGCAACACCCATTAATTTTTGCGGCGTAGCAGTAATTCTTGTAAAATAATCTAAAATTTTAAAAAATGCACATGGTACTGGAAAAATGTGTTTATAGTCTTATCTTGTTTTTCGTAAATGCACCGGGTTATTTTTTTGTTCTTGTTCCATCCTAATTGTTGCACGCTTTATTATTTTGTTAAGTGAACCGTTAAACTTGTACGGCACCTGTACTAGACGTGCTTGTGCTTTTTCCATCTACAAACACTAGAACTAGAAGTGAGTGAATCAGTGAATGTGCATATTCTATATAGTTCCTAACTAATTATAGTGGTTAAATCAACTAATGCATGCGTCATGCATGTGTTATGTGTAGAAATGTATGATTACATGATACTTCGTATTTCATAAATCTTTGTCCTTTTAAATATCCATCTATTAAGTACAAGTGTAGAATTGTATAAATTTTTATACCAAATGTACGTAGAAGTGCCCGTACAACATATTGCCGACATAAAAAATATTTGCTTATAATTTAAATAAAAATGTAGTGGTAGTATCCATTTAAAAAGTAGTGAGTGGCACGTATTTTTTATACACCAAAATGATTTTAAATAATATCTTTGCAGTTATCACATATACTTTATAGAATAATTTTTTATCTTTTACAGATGTCAAATAAAAAATAGAGTAAATTACACCGTTCGTCCCTGTGGTTTGCTTCAAATCACTACCGTAGTCCCTGATATTTGTTTCTTGCTTTTTTGCTCCTTATGGTTTACATATTGCACGTTGTCAGTCCTTATCGCTAATTATCGTTATCTTCTCCGTTAGCTCTCAATCGTCAAGTGGCAACGTTAGTCCATTACCCAAACGATCATTTGCAATGTTAGTCCTAGATACTAACGACCGTTTATAATTAACTCAAATTTTGGTTTATGTTGTTTTCGCCTAATTTCTTACGTTTTTGCCAGTTTTCATACGTTTTAGAACATTTTTATACACTTTCTTCCATTTTATATGTTTTCGTCTGTTTTTTTATGTTTTCATGCGTTTTATCCGTTTTTATACGTTTCATACGGTTTTATCCGATTTTATACGTTTTTGTTTGTTTTTAAATGTGTTCCTCCTATTTTTACGCTTTTGTCCATTTTTCTTACGTTTTCATCCGGTTTTATACGTTTTCATATGTTTTATACGTTTCCATCTGTTTATATATGTTTTCGCTCATTTTCTTATGTTTTCACCCGTTTTTATATGTTTTCGTCCGTTTATATACGTTTCGTCTATTTTATATGTTTTCTTGCATTTTTATTCGTTTTTATACGTTTCTATATGATTTTTTACATTTTTATACTTTTTTGCTTATTTTATTATGTTTTATTACGAATGAAAGTGTATTAAAATATACGAAACCAGATAAAAAAAATAGATAAAAACGTATGAAAACGCAAGAAAAATGTATAAAAAAAAGATGAAAACGAATATAAACGGACAAAAATGTAAGAAAACGTATAGAAACGTTAGTAAATGGGTGAAAACCTAAGAAAACTTATAAAAACATATGAAAATGTATAAAAACGGATGAAAACGTAAGAAAAATGGATAAAAGCGTAAAAAACAGAGGAAAACGTACAAAAACAGAAAAAAAATGTATAAAAATGGATAAAACCGTATGAAAACGTAATAAAACGTATAAAACGGATAAAAACGTAAGAAAAACATACGAAAACGTATGCAGACAGACGAAAATGTATAAAAAGGACGAGAACGCATGAAAACAGGCGAAAAACAGATAAAAGCGTATAAAACCGTATGACAACGTAAGAAAACATATAAAAACGGATGAAAACAAATGAAAGCGTAAGAAAAACATATGAAAACGTATAAAAACGGACAGAAACGTATAAAAAATGGACGAAAACATATAAAAATGGACGAAAACTAAGAAAACGCATGAAAACGATAAAAACTGCGTAGAAAAAATATATATATATTAAGAAAACCAAATTTTAGTTAATTATAAATGGTAGTTAGTATAAAGGACTAACGTTGCAAATGATCGTTTGGTTAATGGACTAACATTGCCACTTGACGATTGAGAGCTAACGGAGAAGATAACGACAGTTAGTGATAAGGACCGACAGCGTGCAATATGTAAACCATAAGGAGCAAAAAAGCAAGAAAAAATATCAGGGACTACGATAGGAATTTAGAGCAAACCACAGGGACGAACGGTGTAATTTACTCTAAAAAATAAAAGTAATTGTATAGATTAAATACCACTTTATAATGTGTCAATCTTATAAGGAGAAACCATTGATACAATGTTGGACATCAAATTCGATCATCTTAGAAATCGAATTGATTAGTTATTGGATGATATAATTAGAACAATTAAACACCTAATGATTGAATTTGATTTAAGCTCATGATTACACATATGATTTAAGGTTGATACACTCACGCCAAAATCTATTAAAGAATAGAAATGCTACACCCATGTAAATAATTCACAAAAAGAATTCACACGCTGATGTGGCAGAGCCTGATTGGTTTATTTTGATATACATTCTTTCTCTTCTCTATAATTAGATCAATCAACTCTTTGCACTAGGGGTGATCATCGGTCGGAAACCGGACCGGACCGGCCAAGACCGGACCGGACCGAAGACCGAGAACCGGAAAACCATAGACCGAGACCGGACCGAATATGGTCGGTCCGGTCTCGGTCCGGTCGGTCTTCGGTCGGTCCGGTCCAATTAGGCAAGTTTTTTCGGGTTTTTGGTCGGTCCGGACCGGACCGGACCGGACCGACCGGACCGAGACCGAATTTGGCAAAAAGCTTAGACCGAGGACCGGACCGAATGTGGTCGGTCCGGTCCGGTCGGTCTCGGTCCGGTCGGTTTTGTCGGTCGGTCCGGTCCGGCCGGTCCGTTTGCTCAGCCCTACTTTGCACATCAGCGTATGAATTCTTTTTGTGAATTATTTATGTGGATATAGTATTCCCGTTAAAAATAATGCTTAGAAAAGTAGAACATGCTTATCGAAACAAATAGTAAGTGTACGGGGCGGCTATAATTTATAGGTGACAAATCAAAAGCAACATGCAATTGGGAATGTAAACTTGAAATCCACCACATGTTTTACCAATTGATATATTTACATTAAAATTTTAAGCTTTTGAATCTCATTTGCTCAATTAAGATCGTATTTAATTACTATATATCATGAAGAAGAATAAGAAAACATATCATCGATCTCTATCTTTCTTTTCTCTCTAAATCGTTAGGGTTCATGTCAACATTTTTAAAATATGATGGTGATCGATGTTCTTTTTTGAACATGAATGTAGCGATCAGTCCTGTGCTTTAGATAGAGATGACATTGATGGAATTGAAAGTTTAGTGTAACGTGACTTGTAAAGAACGAATAAGCTTCTTCGTTTCTGAAGACAACTTGCATCTTCGTGTTTTCAAGATACTAGTTAGATTTGTTTTTGCTTTAGAAAAAACAATCTAAACGAATAATACGATACGTAACAAGTCCTAAGCAAGTGAAAGCTTGTTAGAATCCATTCCCGAGTATAAAAGCGCTTCTATGTTCTCATTTCCCATTTTCATGCAAAGTTTCTAACGTAATTTATTTCTCTTGTGATCATTCATGCAAAGTTTGCAACGTAATTTATTTCTCTTGCAAAGTTGTTAGTTAGTTGGTTTGTTCTTAATTTTCATAAATCGGTTATGCGCTTCACATTCACAAGAGCATAGCGTACAACAATTTAACTTTTAGATACTTCAACTTGAGTATGTTAGCTCCGAAATAATTTTTCATTAGGTATAACTAGACGATTACCTGCTTGTAGCAACGTCATTATATAATATTCAACAAAATTCAATTGCATCGATCTGGTATGATTCATGTGTTTCTCTTTTATTATTTATTTGTGTATCGCCGAATAATTTTAATTGAGAACTTGCGGTTCAATGTTTCTCTATTTACTTAAATGCCACACACCAATTTTATATTCTTACACTTTTTATCTTAAAACATTTTTCATTATAACCCAACTCATGTCACAATATGAGTAACTAAATATTATATACAATTTGTAATAAAAGAATATGTTGCAAGTTTAATTCATATAATGATTGATCAAGACAATGGTAAATGACTAAATGTACATATCTCATTTTGACTTTTGAGTGTTTTTAATTAAAGGCATTTAATTTTATATATCTACTATATATAAAGCAAAAATATATTTGCTTAAAATTTAAAAATGCAAAAATATGTTTGCTTAAAACTTAAAAATAAATAATGTTAAATCTCCAAAATACCCTTTTAAACTTAAATTTTAATCTTTTGTTTATTTTCTCACATAAAAATTCAAACATGTTTTCTTAATGAAATAGTTAGCTTAACAATGTTGACACTGAAAATTAAAATATGCATGAAAACTTTTTCCGAATGTAGTTTCCAAAAAAATAAGATTTTTTGTATTTAAACCTAAAAAGTAATAGTTTTTAAAGTTCATACATAAAAACAACTATGTAAGACACTATCTTAGAACTTCTTATTATTACGGTTTTAATTAATAGTTGATGAAAATAAATGATCAAAAAATGTTGATGTTATTATTGACAAGTTTAAAACTAAAATGTGGTTAATATAATTGTGATATTTTATTTATTGTGTTTTTTGTTTTGATCAACCATATTCATTTTTATTTTCATATTTTACAGATTCATCTCATTCTTACTTCTAATTTAGATCCGTACTTCAATCCCAATATCGTAATTATAATTATTTACTGCCACAGAATCTCATTAGTATGCATGAGTACTCGCCTAATAGTAAAAATATAGATCAACTTGATAAGGACGTAAATGTAAATGAAGGTAGAAAAAGGTCATTGATTGGCCTACCATTTTAATTTGCCAATTTGGAATATAAGAATCAAGAATCTTAAAATCAAATTATGAGCTTTTGGAATTATGAGCTTTAGGAAACATAGTGACACAGTATTGATCAGTTTATCTATCGTCACTTTACTTGTGTTATCGGATATCTTTAACGAATAAGATCGATTTATTTCAAGACTTTAGCTAATAATTAACCGGGCATACCTAATTGATTGAGTGAAAGGTCGAGCCGAAAATGACAACATACCAAATTGTTTTACTAAGAACTCATAAACTTTTTGTGATAATGCAACTTTAGAATCAAGTATAACTCATAGTAATAATAATATTAGTTGAAAACTTAGGGTAATGCTTTACAAGAGGCGAAGAGTAAGAGCCACACCTATCATGATAGTGGAATTACTTATCTCCACATTTACAAAAAGCCATTAAAAGAACTTCCAAAGGTGAATCTTATGTAACATATTTCTAGTTTTTTAATGCATGGTGGCATAATGGCAGTCTTTCATTCCTTCAAATTCAAGTGCTTCATGACATAACACAAAAAATAGCAGTTAAAAAAGAAATAATTAAATAGGAATCCAACTTACAACAATGACATGTAAGAAAATAGAAAACTTTTTATTTGTTTATACTTTATAGTATTCTTAAAAAGTTTTTGGAAATGCCTATTATATGCCTTATTACTAGAAGTAGACTGAACAACAAAACTTTTCTTGTGTGTAGCTTATAAAATCAATTAGTTATATTCTTGTTAGAAAACAAAACAATACATGGTTCTTGGTGTCTACTTGTGATACCCTAACTAGATGTGATCCATGTTATATTTACATGAATGGATTTGAGCAGGGGCGTAGCCAGAATATTTCATTAGGGGGGCAAAATTTTTTGTTATTATGGCGGGCTAAAAAAGAGGGGAACAAGCCAACCGGTAAATGGGTCGGGTCGGGTTTAGTACAATTACTAATAAATTATAACGTGGAATATCCCAATAGTATCGTAGAGTTCAACACCATACTAACCTGCATATTTTTCGTAACAAAGAAAATGTTTTACAATGTATAATATTCGTTGATAAATTGAAAAAACAAACAAAATCTTTAGTATCACTTACATTTTGAAAACGTTAATATAATACACAAAGTACTTTAATGGTCCAACTCTTTTTTGAATAATAATAATAATAATGAAACACTTTGACTATAAATTTTTACAGCAAAACTACTCCAATCATTAACAGTCTAACATTCTAAGTAAAATACTACTACTAAGTAGTAAGTAGTACACTTCATTAGAAAGAAAATAAGTATCAAAGTAAAGAAAATCGTTGGGAACTCCAAAAATTAAGATTCCCATATGCTATAACACAGACATTTTTCATTTATCTACCCCACGTGACTAGGGCTGTTTAATTAGTGCTTAATGAGATGATTCAGCACTGAATGCTGAATCGGTCAGCATTAAGTGTATTTGATGACATCAATAAATCACCTCTGAATGTTAAAATGGGTGCTGACCGATTCCCTCCTAAATGCAAGCAAAATGACTCGGCGCCAAGTTATGTGTTGTCAAGTAGTAACATTTTCTTTGACCTCTATTATAATATTACGATTTTATACTTTCAAATAAATATGACATATTGATATAATAAAGTTATCAACATACGAAGTATTATAATTAGATAATTTCGATATTCAGTTCACATTTAAAATTATCTAATAATATGCTAACTTGTCAACACGTGTCTATTCAAGAAAGTATATACTATGATATCATAATATATGGATGAATGTTTATATACTACTTTAAATTTCAAGTTTACTATATTAGAGAAAAAATGAAACAACATAACAACAAATAAAAATTATTTGAGATCGTAATTATTTATCATAAAAATTGATAAGAGGTTTTTGTCATTCAGATTGTTCATTCACAACAGTTATCAAACAACATACAGAGTCTTTGAATCATTCAGAATTATCAATTATTCAGTGCTAAATCATTATGTTTTATCAAACAGCCCCTAACATTTCTCAAACAAAAAGTTAAAATAGTATTTCACCTTCTCTTTCATCTATTTTGAAGAGACTTTCTCTTTCATCTCACCAGCATATTTTTTTTCTCCATAACTCCATTAATGGTTTTCTTTCATGTTTCATCTTCCTCACTCATAAAAGGAAGATACTTTTGGGGGGGCATGTAACAAAAAAACGGATGAAACTAAGAATTTTTACACTGCAAAATTTTGGGGTGGGGGGCACGTGCCCACCGTGACCCCCGTGGCTCCGCCTCTGGATTTGAGCATGCGCAAAGTGCTCAACTGAACAGGGCCTCAAATTTCGAGAGGCCCCATATTTTTAACGACAAGCGGTGTTTTAGTTTGAGTTTTCATGTAACATAGATCAAAAGTATATTACAAAATTAACTTACAGTGATTTTGACTGAATCTTAGTTAAACATTTACGAGTTTTAAGCGATTTAAAAAGGAGAATTGCATATATATATATATCCTTTCAAAGAATGGAAGAAACAGAGCTATGGATAATATCAAGCGGGTAAGGAAGATGATTACTTTAGATAAATTTCATTATGCAACCTACAGTTTCTAAGTTTCACAGTTTTACTTTAATGTTTTCGTTTTATTTCCAAACAAGTATAAATAGGTTTATAAAGCTGACTTTTTTAACCCAGATTTTGGACAAATTTAAGAACAGTCCAATTTGTTTCTTAAGTGATGAAATACTTTATACATCAGAATAAAGGCTTTATAGGTGATTTAGCGTGTTAAACATTGTTGTTTTAATACAACTTTTTTAGTATGTACTTTTACATATATAGATTTTTTGTGTGACTAAAGATGCCTAAATTTTGATGACAGCACAGGACATTCAAAATTCACGGGCCGACTCTGTTTTTCTATGTACTGTATTTGATTAAAAATTAAAAAAAAAAAAAAAATAGCTTGAGATGAGGGATGAAACTGGAGCAAAAGTTATAATTTGGAGCTTATTCATAAACAAATTTAAGTAAAAAATGATATGCGATCCTACAGCTAACTTATGATTCATTGAGAAGTAGATGATTAATTGGGAATAGCGGCGACAGTTTATGGTAACGTCAATTTATTTGTGTGTATTTAGTTTCATTTTTTTGGCATACATGGGTGTAAGTGATGGGTTTTCTATTCCCAACTAGATTAATACGCAGCGGAAATAATAATAATCTAGGGCAAGAAGGGAACTAAACCCTAAAGGATCTAAACCTAATTAACTAAAAGCAACTTAAAAGAAATAAATAAATAATTAAATAAGCAATAAGAAAATTACTAACCTTTGAGAAAATCGAATTTCTCACACGGACCACCTTGGTCGAACTTGGTGGCGAGTACCCAAACGAGAGTACCTCTAATAGCTCACACCCACGAACCAAAGAGAAAATCTATTTGAACTCCTAAGGTCCCAATACACGAAAGACTCTTACAAGGAGTAGGAAATAGGAAGAGATGAATGAGCAATGAAAACCAAGGTACCTCCTTCTATTTATAACAAAAGGATGGGTATGGGTTTACCCTTTGGAACGATGTGGGATTCCTCCAAAAATGTCACATGCTTCTTCATAATTAGTTTTGAGTTAAATTATCAACTTTGATAATTAACAAACCAATTAATTACACATGTAATATTAATTCTAATTAATATTATCTCTCCTTTATTATTTCTCTTAACGGTTCACTGAGGGCGACCCAAAAAGGACTCTACTTTTGACGATAGTCGTACCAATTAGTTATGACTTGGACACTAAATCCAACAGTCTCCCACTTGGACAATTCATCAACTATAATTGGTCTAAGCCTATTCCGATCAACTAAGCAGAGAGTGCCATCCAATGCAACTGCCGAACTCTGAATCATATCTTAGAGTCAGCCCTTAGATAAGCGATCAACTATTCCTTTGTTCTACTGATATCGTATGAACCTGAGACATGGATTTTAATCAATCTCCAGGTTCAACATTATGTTTCTCGATTTCCGATTATTTGACTATATGAGACTACTGAATTGAACACATCAATTTAGTCCCGGCTAGGCCTAGTACATTTAAGTCAACATTTAATCATCGAGGGGCCCATTGATATCGCTTTCCCTTTTAGGCGAAAGGAACAAATAAACTTTGAATACATAGAACTAGTCAACTTATCATGTCATACCTAGCATACCCTTTATAACTGGCATTTACGCACAGCGTTTGAATAAACTAAAGTATAACAGACTTGAAAACTAGATACTCGATGTATCTCCATTTTAAGAATAGAGGATATTATCATCTTAGAATTACTCGTGATCTCAATTCATGAAGTAATCTCTCTAAGTACGGGTTTGTCCTATACTTAATTCCCATTAAGTACTCATGAGTGTTGCAGCATTCTCTATGCTATGTCTAATCTCTATAGACAATCTACTAATACTCCATGACAGTCTTAAATCAAAACTTACTTCCAGTAGTTTGAACGACTGAGGAGGTTTGAGTAAACTAAGTACTCAGGAAGTGGATTCTAAACATGCAAAAAATGAAACACAATGATAAACAATAGTAAATGGTAGCACACTTGCAAATAAACAAATCTCCATTATTTAATCACCAAATCTATTACGATTTTAATCATTGTTTATAATGTTTCAAACTCAAACTAACAACTAAAACTTTATTTTATCTTTCAATCCTATGCTCCAAGCATGTTCATCGTGTTTGGACTTAGCCAATGCCTTTGTGAATGGATCAGCTAGATTATCCTCTGATCGTATGTCTTTCACAATCACGTGTCCTTCTTCTACCTTTCTTCGAACAAAATGGTATTTCCTTTCAATGTGTTTTGACTTTCCGTGATCCTTGGGTTCTTTAGTCAAGGCGACTGCACTCTCATTATCACAGAATATTTCAATGGGGTCTTGTACTGTTGAAACAACTCCAAGATCGCCAATGAAATTCTTCATCCAGATAGCTTCCTTTGAAGCCTCACAAGTTGCAATATACTCGGACTCGCATGTGGAGTCTGCCACTGTATCTTGCTTTGAACTTTTCCACGTCACCGCTCCCCCATTTAGCAAAAATACCCAACCAGACTGTGAACGACTATCATCTTTATCTGTTTGGAAACTTGCATCACTATAACCAGTCACTTTGAGTTTTTCTTCTCCACCATAAACTAAGAACCTGTCTTTAGTATTTCTTAAATACTTAAGAATGTTCTTTACTGCTGTCCAATGACCTTCACCAGGGTTCTGCTGATGTCGACTCACCATGCTCAAAGCAAAGGAGACATCAGGCCTTGTACACGTCATGGCATACATGATCGATCCTACAGCCGAAGCATATGGGACTCGACTCATTCTGTCCAGTTCTTCATTAGTTTTCGGACATAGATCCTTACTAATCTTTATGCCATGATGTAAGGGTAGATTCCCTTTCTTAGAATTCTCCATTTTGAATCTTTTCAAAATTTTATCTAAGTACGTGTCCTGGCTAAGTCCTATAAGACGTTTTGACCTATCTCTGTAAATCTTTATACCGAGAATATATGCTGCATCTCCCAAATCTTTCATAGAGAAACATTTCCCCAACCATTCTTTTACACTTTGTAATGTTGGGATATCGTTTCCTATAAGTAGTATATCATCCACATATAATACCAGGAAGACTACAATACTCCCACTGACTTTGATATATATACAGGACTCATCTTCACTTCTAGAAAATCCAAACTGTGTGACTTTCTCATGGAAGCAGAGATTCCAGCTACGAGATGCCTGTTTAAGTCCATAAATGGCCTTTTGAAGCTTGCACACTCTTTTAGGATACTTTGCATTTTCAAAACCTTCTGGTTGTGCCATAAACACATCCTCTGTTAGTTTTCCGTTAAGGAAAGCGGTCTTGACATCCATCTGCCATATTTCATAATCATGAAACGCAGCTATGGCAAGCATTATCCTAATTGACTTTATTTTAGCTACTGGTGAGAAGGTTTCCTCATAATCAATCCCGTGGGTTTGAGTATAACCCTTCGCTACCAACCTAGCTTTATAAGTGTGTACATTCCCCATCCATGTCTGTCTTCTTCTTGAAGATCCACTTACATCCCACAATCTTAAGACCGAGTGTAGTGTCAACCAAATTCCAAACTTGGTTGTCATACATAGACTGAATCTCGCTTTTCATAGCTTCCTTCCACTTAGCAGCCTCAGGGCTTGCCATCGCTTCCTTGTAGTTGGCAGGCTCATCCAACTCACTTAGTGTACTATCACTAATCTTGTCCTCTTCAATATGGAAACCATAATAGAATTGAGGATCCTGAGAAGGCTTGCTTACTCTACTACTTGTTCTGCGAATGGGTAAGGATATATCATCAGGTTCAACAGGTGTCACCACCTCTTGTTGAGTGTCAATGTTTACTACAGGTTCTTCATCGGCAGAATCTTGAATTTCTTTAAGGTCTATTTTACTCCCACTGTCCTCTTTGGATATCATTTCTCTCTCGAGGAACGTTCCTCTTCGAGCTACAAACACCACATTATCCTTGGGTCTGTAAAACAAATATCCAAATGACTCTTTAGGATAACCGACGAAAAGACACTTTTCGGATCTGGCTTCTAGTTTGTCCTGAGCTTCTCGTCTAACGAAAACCTCACAACCCCAAATTTTGATGTGCCCAAGGGAAGGACGTTTTCCCTTCCACATCTCAAAAGGTGTCTTCGAAACCTTCTTAGTGGGTACAAGATTTAAGATATGGGCGGCTGTTTCTAATGCGTAACCCCAGAAGCTTATTGGAAGTGTTGCTCGACACATCATAGATCGAACCATGTCTAACAGGGTTCTATTTCTCCTCTCCGAAACTCCATTTAGTTGTGGTGTTCTAGGAGGAGTTAACTGTGAAACTATACCACAGTTTTTAAGAAGATCGAAAAATTCGATACTAAGGTATTCTCCTCCCCTATCGGACCGGAGTACCTTTATCTTTCTGCCCAGTTGGTTCTCTACTTCGTTTTGAAACCTTTTGAATACTTCAAAAGTATCCGACTTATGTTTAATCAGATAAACATATCCATATCTACTGAAATCATCAGTAAATGTAACGTAGTAGCAGTTTCCATCTTTTGTGGTTGATCGGAATGGTCCACACACATCCGTGTGTACTAAGTCCAATAATCCTTCACCTCTTTCACATGTTCCTGTAAATTGTGATTTAGTCATCTTTCCCAATAAGCAAGACTCGCATACATCATCCGATTTGAAGTCGAATGATTCCAACACTCCATCCTTTTGGAGTTGGGCAATGCGTTTCTTGTTTATGTGCCCAAGACGAGAATGCCACAATTTTGATTTATCAAGCTCATTAGACGAACCAACATTTAAAATCACATTGCCATTATCACTAATACATTCAACAGTTTCATATATGCCTTTGCAAGGAGAAGCTTTAAATATAAAACAACCATTTGAATAAAGCAAAATATCTCCATTCTCATTGTCAAATGAAAATTGATAACCATCCTTAAACAAAACATGAAATGAAATAATGTTTCTTGTCATTTCTGACGAATAACAACAATTATTTAAATTTATCCTAACTCCAGACTTTAGCATGAGCTCGTACTTTCCAATCTTCGTCACAGGTGTGATTTTCCTGTTCCCCATGACTAAGTTGAGCTCTCCATGCTTCAACTTCTTACTTTCCTTTAGACCATGCAATACGGTGCAAATGTGAGTACCACACCCTGTATCCAAGACCCACGAATCAGAAGTTGTAGTATTGTGGAGTTCGATCATAAACATACCTGAGTGACTACCCTTTTCGACCTTTCCGTCTTTGAGGTCCTTCAGATATTTTGGGCAGCTACGCTTCCAATGTCCCTTTGTGTTGCAGTAGAAGCACACTACTTCCTTTGGATCACTTGTCGGTGCAATATCAGATTCAGCCTTTCTCTTAGACCCATAATCGGACTTTCCTTTTGTGGCCTTTCCTTTCCAGTTGGAATGAGAAGTCTTTCTTTTCTTTGCATTATGACCAACAGTCAACACAGGAGCCGCTGAAGTAGAGGGCATATCAATCTTCTTGATCCCTTGCTCAGCGGTTTGCAACAAGCTATGGAGTTCCATTATTGAGGTCTCTTTCCCGTTCATTTGATACTAGAGCACAAACTGATTGTAATCAGCTGGCAGACCAGATAGGATTATGTTGATAGAAAGCTCAGTATCGAATACCATGTTCAGAGATCCCAATCTGTCAAAGTACCCTTTCATCTCTAAGACAAAAGCACAAATAGAGGCTCCAGGTTTTGGTTTGCAAGCCATGAGGGATTTAACAACATCAAGGCGTTCTTTGCTTGCCTTTGCCTGAAACATTTCTTTGAGTTGTTGGTTCATCTCATAAGCCCAAGTGTTCTCAAAAGTCTTTTGCAGTTCAGGGCTCATGGACGATGCCATGATGCATGACACTTTGTTTGCATCATCATAGTGCTTTCAGTGAGCTTCAATCTCTTCTTGGGTTGAATCATCATCAATTTTGGGAATTTGCTCATCGAGAACATACTCTTTGTTCTCGTACCTTAGGGTGAACCTAAGGTTTCGCATCCAGTCCATATAGTTAGGACCGGTGAGTCTTTCCCTCCCAAGAACTGAGAGTAATGAGAAGTTTGGGTTATGTGAGGGATTGGGAACGGGAGGATTGACACCATTTTCAGTAGACATCTATAAGATAAAATAATTTTAGTTTAGAATGAATATTCCTTAATCAATTACCCAAATTTATATTAAGGCTAGGATCCATATTTTAGATTCGTTTTATGAAGAGGGTTGCCGTAATCACATCACGAAATTATTTTAGGTAGACAATGTCTTTGTCAATTTCATTCTATATGAAATTCCTAGTTCTTTTGAGATTCATTGATTCTGATCAATGGCATGTTAATCTCGTATATGCTTATCTACAATTCATGACTGGGATGCCGAGGATCATGAATAAGACAGTGAATTTAACCATGCAAAACCCGCCTGGTACCCGGCTCGAGTCAGCCCGAGAATCGCGAGACCCACATCACCTTTCACTTATGTTCTCTTATTAATGTGCCGGTAAACCACACACGCTCCATTAATAGCCCATATGATAGATGTGCGGTTTTCATGGGTTGGCATACTATTCACTTTTTCTATTTATCTAAAACGGGAATTTTGTTTTAGTAGTTTCAAGTAATATAACAATTATAATATATATAAGGTTTCTTTTAAACATTTTAAACTTTTGTTCTATTTTAAACATTTTAAAATATAAGGTTCAAAATGAAACATTTTAAACTTTAGGGTTCTATTTTCAACATTTTAAACTTTAGGGTTCTATTTTAAACATTTTAAAATATAAGGTTAAAAACGAAACATTTTAAACTTTAGTATTTTATTTTAAACATTTTAAAATATAAGGTTCAAAATGTAAATTCATATTAACATTCAATGATCATAAGACAATAATATAATATACAATTATTATTTACACTTATCACATGTTAACAATTTACTTTTTAAGTGATAATAGAATTAGGCTAAAGCTCTGATGCCACTGATGGGTTTTCTATTCCCAACTAGATTAATACGCAGCGAAAATAATAATAATCTAGGGCAAGAAGGGAACTAAACCCTAAAGGATCTAAACCTAATTAACTAAAAGCAACTTAAAAGAAATAAATAAATAATTAAATAAGTAATAAGAAAATTACTAACCTTTGAGAAAATCGAATTTCTCACACGGACCACCTTGGTCGAACTTGGTGGCGAGTACCCAAACGAGAGTACCTCTAATAGCTCACACCCACGAACCAAAGAGAAAATCTATTCGAACTCCTAAGGTCCCAATACACGAAAGACTCTTACAAGGAGTAGGAAATAGGAAGAGATGAATGAGCAATGAAAACCAAGGTACCTCCTTCTATTTATAACAAAAGGATGGGTATGGGTTTACCCTTTGGAACGATGTGGGATTCCTCCAAAAATGTCACATGCTTCTTCATAATTAGTTTTGAGTTAAATTATCAACTTTGATAATTAACAAACCAATTAATTACACATGTAATATTAATTCTAATTAATATTATCTCTCCTTTATTATTTCTCTTAACGGTTCACTGAGGGCGACCCAAAAAGGACTCTACTTTTGACGATAGTCGTACCAATTAGTTATGACTTGGACACTAAATCCAACAGTAAGTAAGAGTGAGAAAGTTTGTGCAACAAATTGTAACTAAATATTTAAATACTTAATATATTGTATTAACTTTTATAAGTAAAGATATTTTAATCAAACAACATTAATCATTTGCAAGTTTTTAAGTTTAAAAAAGAAAAAAATAAAAAAGAAAAAATTGATCATTTTCCTTTATATGTACTTATGTAGTAAAGATTAATATGATGCCTGAGTTTGATTAGTAATCAAATTATCAAGTTAGGTATGAGAAAGATATGTGCACCTTCAACTTCAGCAATCATCGTTTGTATATATCATTACCACTAACTTTGGACTTTTTTGGTCTTGTTTAGTCTTCCTCTATTCACATGCGCATTACTAAAACATATGTTTGGATATCATTCTACTTTTAATGCCATGCAAGCACGAAGTATTTTAAAACTTTTTAATAATTTATTTTTATTCATTTAAAAATAAAGTTTAATTTTTATTTTCTGTTCTTTCTTTTAATTATATTTTTTAATTTTGGTGTTTTAATTATATTTTTTAATTTTGGTGTATAATTATTTTTAACGGAAGTAATAAGAAAGTTTATATATATATATATATATATATATATATATATATATATATATATATATATATATATATATATGTTGATACATAAGTTGGGCGTTCCTGATTATGGGCTCTTGCTCTCGTACCAATTCGCTTCTTAATGCTCGAAACCTGCGCACTAAGAAAATAAACAAAACTGTTAGGCTTATCGTGGGATTGTCTCCCACGATTAGACTCCGGCGTGAGAGTAAGTAATCGGTTTAGGGTTCTCGTAAAGAGTTCTAGGGTTTGTGAATCGTACCTTGAATGAGAATTATGTCATTCCTTATATAGGCGCAGAATCCTTGTAGGATTCGTGCTCCTTACGTTTCGCACACATGGTGCTTATCCGGGTTAAGGATATTCATTCCATAGATAGAAGATCTCTATCTATTCCGTATATAGGTTGGTTGGGCTTGCGTGAGCCCATTCCTATTATTGATACAGCCCATGTTATAATAGCCCACACATGGTTGGCTTTAGGCCTTAGTAATATTTAATATTTGGGCTCGTGGCCCATATATAGACTATACGTCATCATGTCCCCCCAGTCTAGTGTGCGCGGCTCGTAGCCGCGGATGCTAGACTAATCACAACAGCGGTAAGCGTGGCGGGAGAACATTGAAATATTGCCGCCCAATTTGGAGTGCAATGTACCTAGTCATAGATATTCCAAAGAAATACCTCGAAAATCGGGGGTTGTGTCCACGTGTCCCTCGTAAATCGGGAAAAAGTGCATGTACCATTTCGGTTCTAGCCACACGTTTTGTGAGTGGGATCCACGTGGACATCATCTAGGGTTTTTGACCCCTTATAAAAGTGTCACCGCCCCCATTTTTACAAAAACACACAGTAAAACACATACTCACCCTTGCTCACTTTCTTGAAAGCGTATTTTTGCAAAAAAAGTAACTGTTTTATTAGGTAAATTTGTGTGCGTTTCCAAGTAAATTTATGAAAATGGTTGCCCAATTAGAAGACTTTCGCTCTGCGATGACTGAGAATGATGTGCGTCAGTTTACATCTGACTACTTCATTTCTCTGGATGTGCATCCAGAGGCTATAGATGTTGACGCGTGTATAGCTGATTTCCCCGAAGGGAAAATAGGATTATTCACGCGTTTTTTCGAGTACGCGAATTACCGCGTACCGATATCTATTTTTCTGAGTGATTTGCTCAACCATTATCGCCTCCACATCTCACAGCTGCACTGTATAGGTGCGGCTAAGGTGTCGAATTTTGAGGTAAACTGCCGTTTACTTGCGATAGAGCCGACCATTGCCTTGTTCCGCTCCTTCTACCACACAACGTGGTCGAATGGATGGATATCCTTTGCGAAGCGCCCGGGGGCGCTTCAGTGCTACACTGAAAAGGTAGACTCCCTGAGGCATTGGAGGGAGCATTTTTTCTGGGTTGATGACGTGGTGTTTCCATCACCTTTTGAGTTTTATACTCAAGATACGTTGCCAAGGGATGGGCGCCCCGCACCCGGTTCCTAAATGCGCAGACCCTTGATGCCAACCGCATTCCCATTAACCCTTATCCGGAGGAGTTTTTGGTGCACATGGGGTTGAGTCGCAATTACTTCGGTGGTGTTGACGAGGTGCCGACCTTCATAGATGAGGAAGGCCGGGGTGGGTGTTCGTCCCTTCTACTTCAGATATGTAAGTTTTTTTTTATATGCGCACATTTAGTAACTAATCCTTTCTTTTTTGCTGTTTGTTTATGTGCGCAGAGATGGATCTATTCGTTGTGGTTAAGCTGGAGAAACCAAAGCAGGTGACTGTGGGAATGCGCCCTCTGAAGGAGGGTGAGCAGCGACTTCTGGAGGCAACCCGGGGTCATCTGACTGTGTTGCCGGATGCTGGTCACGAATATACGCCGCCGCTCTAAGTAACGCCCGTTCAGAGCGTGGCGCCAGATGTGGAGAAGGCGCAGAAGGAGGAGGAGGCGCACGCTGAATCATCTGATAGCGTGGAAATGTTGAAGCCTGAGGAAGTGTTGAAACCTGAGGAGGTAGCGCGGGAGCTGAAGCGTAAGGGAGAGGCTGGTAGCAGTGGTACCTCCAAGAGGAGACGCTACATCATTGGAGATGGTGAGTCGTCTGCGGAGGAGGAGACATCTGCTCCTGGTGCGGATAAGGAAGCTGCGAAGACCTCTCCGTTTATGTAAGTCGTATTCCTCATGCATTTTTTTTACTTGTCGTAATATGTACTAACTGCTTCCTTCATGTTTTGTAGTGATGATGCCACGAAGGGTGATGGAGCCTTCGTGGAGGTGGTGTCCCCTCTGCAGAATGAAAACAAGGAGGGGAAAGCTAAGGTTGATGAGGGCGTACCTGCGCAGCAACTGATGGAAGAGTTGGCTGTGACTGCTGCACGTCAGACTGAGCTGGTGGCTCAGTTGAAGACAAGGTACGCCGGGGAGAGCAGCGCTCTCGCCCAGAAGGACGAGGAGATAGCTATGCTCCACGCGCAGCTGGCTGAAGCGCAAGCGGAAGTGGGGTCCTCCAGGGTGCACACTGAGAAGGTCACCCATGAGAAGTTGACCGCAATGGCTGACCTGGAGCAGGCGCGCGGACAACTTCATCAGTACAAGGCCAACATGACTTGGGCGGTAAGGTATTTGGAGGAGAAGAAGGAGGAGCACTTCGCGAGTATTGCCAAGTTCAAGGAGCGCATGGAGGAGATTGTCCAGATACAGGAGAATAAGCTGCGCGGCCTGAGTATAGAGTACGATGAGGAGTTATACCCTCATCTGATGTCGACCATTGCTGAGCGCATGTACTTCCTTTTTAGCTTTTTTATACTTTATTATATTTTGTTGCTATGCTTTTGCTTAACACAAGTTGTCCTTGTTGATGTAGGTGGTTGATCAGTCACGGACTGCGCCTGGCCGCCATGGGCACGTTGGAGTCCCAAGAGGTGTTGGGTGCCTTTGGGAAGGTGGTGCAGTGTGCGGTGGAGCTTGGGAGGTCGCAGGCTATGGAGGATCTCCATGAGCTTAAGCTATTGGACAAGGCCTTGGCTGAGGTACCTGGCTACAACGCAGCTGCGTATGACGAGTTGATGCAGGCTATGGAGGGGTTCAAAGTTCTTGAGTTGCCTCATATTTCCCGGTTGGAGCGCGACCAAGACAACCCCATAAAGGTAATTATGGCGGGGTTGACCTTGGAGCGCCACATTTTGGAGGATGCAGAGGCGTAACCTGATTACTTCCTGAAGCCTGTTGAGTCACAGCTGCAGGTTTCAGTGTTTGTGCAGCCTCGCCACATGCTGAACCCTTTTGCCCTTGAGAGGGAAATTCCTATGAAGGAGGTACTGGAGCGCCACGCGCAGAGAGCTGCCCAGAAGAAAGGCATTCAGGGCAAGGCAGTATTATGCGGTGTGGGCGCTGCACACATTCCCAGGTCTGATGGGGTTCCTGTGAGTGTGCCAACCGTATCTCCCAAGGATGCATTGATTTTGAGGAAGCTTCAAGAGGCGGGGAGTTCTGCTGCACCAGAAGATAGCCCTGAGCACCGCCATAGCATATAGGCTTTCTTGTTGTAGCTTGTATATTTATCGTGTAAATAACAAGGTGTATATTTTTTGTGATGTCGTAGTTGTCTTTTTCTTTTATGTAAAAAGATGGAATAAGATAACTTGTTGTGTATAAATTAAGTATATGACTTAGAGATATACTTTCATTAATGTTTTGCTAGGTTTTTATTATTTGACCAAGTGTCTTGGCTCGTTATTTGCTAAGCTTTGTACGGTGTACTTAATGTTTGCGCACCCTTCGTGGGATGCGCATGTAAAACTTACCTCAACATCTCAAAAGTAAGGTGCTTAGCAAGGATGCGTGATCCAATGTTGATGGGTTTGCAACCCTCTTACTCAACAAGTGAATTAGTAGGTTTACTCATCCTTTATGCCTTCGTGGGTCTTAATTATTGTATGCACGCCATGTAGGCAAAAATATAAGATAACAATATTGACATATATAAGTATGTATGCAATAAAGTGAAATACGTTATGGAGTTAGCTAGAAACCATAACATTTTATTAATACTTGCAAGTTTTTTGAAAAATAAAAATACAATTCCTAAGAAAGAAAAGGGAAATCAAACACTTATTGGGCACATCCTAAAGTGCAAAGGTGTCTGTGTAATGGCCGTAGCCTTGCCTAAAAATAACATCTTTTAAGATTGCAGATGTTCCAGGTGCGTGCTAGGTCGTGACCTTCCATATCGCGCAGCCTGTATGCGCCATTGCCAAGCGCATCAGTGACCTCGTAGGTCCTTCCCATTTAGGTCCGAGCTTGCCTGTGTCTTCTGCGTGGCTCGCATCATTGGCGAGGTATACAAAGTCTCCTGGCCTGAAGGAAGTGTGTTTGACCTTTGCATCATAATACTTCTTCATTTTTGCCTTAGCCTTTGCTTCGCGTATTGCTGCGCGTTCACGTCGTTCTTCTAGTAAGTCCAAGTCTATGCGTCGCTCCTCGTCATTTGTTGTGACGTTGACCTCTGCTGTTCGTATAGTTGGCATTCCTATCTCAGCTGGTATGACGGCCTCTGTTCCGTAGACAAGAGAGAATGGCGTGTCGTCAGTACTGGTTTTGATTGTGGTGCGATGCGCTCATAAGACATGTGAGAGCTCGTCCACCCACCTACCTTTGTGTCTGTCAAGACGCGCTTTTATTCCTTCACCTAGACTGCGATTTGCGCGCTTAACTAAGCCATTGGTTTGTGGGTGTTTAACTGAAGCGAAGTGTTGTGTGATGTTCAATTGCGCGCACCAGTCTTTGAATGGGTTATCGCAGAACTGTTTTCCATTGTCTGATATAATCTCTCCGGGTAGTCCGAAGCGACAGACAATGTTGTCCCAGACAAAGCGTTTGACTTGGTTTCCCGTGATGCTCACCACCGCTTTTGCTTCAATCCACTTCGTGAAGTAATCTATGGCTACGATGAGGAACTTTAGTCCTCCTGCTGCGACTGGAAAGGGTCCTGCGATGTCAATGCCCCATTTGTAAAATGGCCATGGTGAGGTGATGGGTGTCAGCTCTTGTTGTGGTCGGCGTGGAATTGGCCGATGTACTTGACAATTACTGCATTTCTTTATCAGATCGCGTGCATCGCGGTGCATGGTTGGCCAATAATACCCCGACCGTAGAGCGCTTGCTACCACAGATCGCGGTCCTGAGTGCATGCTACATGATCCAGCGTGGATTTCTCGGAGTACATAGTCTGCTTGAAGGGGTCCAACACATCTGAGCCAAGGTTGCAAGAAAGAGCGTCGATAGAGTATGTTGTCTCGTAGTTCAAATCGCTGCGCTGTGCGCCGCACTCTTCGAGCGTCCTTATGGTCTTGTGGTAAAATTCCCTTGCTAATGAATTCAATGATAGGTGTCATCCATGTAGGATCTTGTTCTTCTATCACTGTGGATACTTCCATCTCCAAGATTGACTTATTTTGTAGGGTTTCTACCAATACCTGTTTTGATAGATGCGCAAAGCTTGTGGATGCGATCTTGCTGAGCGCATTAGCCTTCCTGTTGTCCCCTCTGGGCACCTGTTTTATTGTGAACCTGTCAAAGTTTTTAATTAAGGACTTGGTTTTTTCCAGGTATTGGATCATGTGTTCATCCTTGGCTTCGTATTCACCTAGCACATGGTTAGCGACTTGCCGATAATCTACATTTGTTTCCAAGTTGCGTACACCCATTTGGATCGCGATGCGTAGTCCAGCTAGTAGGGCTTCGTATTCTGCCTCATTGTTTGTGGCTGTGAATTCGAAGCGCAGCGCATAGGTGAATTCCATACCTTTTGGATTTGTGAGAATGAGGCCTGCGCCTGATCCATCTACACATGAAGACCCATCTGTGAACAGAATCCAGGGTTCCTGCAGATCTGTTTTGGTTGCAGATGTTGGACTATAACTATCTGGCTTCTCAACAATGAAATCAGCTATGATTTGTCCTTTGATTGCAGTGCGTGGTCTATATGAGATGTTGTATTCACTTAACAGTACACTCCACTTTTGTAGCCGCCCTGATGCGTCAGGTTTAGAGATGACTTGTTTGATTGGCTGATCTGTGATCACCGCTATTGGGTGCGCTTGAAAGTATCTGCGCAGTCTTTTGGCCGCAAATACTAGAGCTAAGACCAGCTTTTCCATAGCGCTGTAGTTAGTCTCTGTCTTCTTCAATGCTTTGCTTACAAAGTATATGGGTATTTGGACGGAGTTCCTATTTGTTAATAGCACTGCGCTGACTGCTCCATGAGTTGCCGATAAGTACATGATTAGCTCTTCCCCTGGTCGTGGTGCGACAAGTTTAGGAAGAGATGCCAGATGGTGTTTTAGTTGCTGGAAAGCTTCTTCTGCTTCTTTGGTCCAACGGAAGTCTCCCCTCTTAGTGCACTTTGTAAGTGTTTTAAAGAGAGGTAGTGACTTGTCTGCTGACTTAGATAAGAAACGGTTTAGCCCTGCTAGCTTTCCGTTTAATGACTGGACTTCTTTGAGTGTGCGCGGTGAGGGAAGATCAATAACAACTTTTGTTTTTTCTGGGCACGGCTTGATTCCATCGGGTTCTATCAAGTATCCGAGAAACATGCCTTTAGTTGCGCCAAAGGTGCACTTCTTGGGATTTAACTTCATGTTTATTTGTCCCAATGTTTTAAACGTTTCCTCAATGTCGCGCACCAGTTCATCCTCTGTGTGGCTTTTGATGACAAGGTCGTCAACATAGACTTCCAAGTTTCGACCTACTTGTTTCTCGAAAGCTGTGTCCACCAATCGTTGGTATGTTGCGCCTGCGTTTTTCAGGCCAAAAGGCATTTTTGTGTAGCAGTAAACTCCTTGACTGGTGTGGAAAGCTGTTTTTTCTTCATCCTTAACTGCCATCTGTATTTGATGGTACCCTTTGTATGCGTCTAGAAAACATTTAAAGGGATATCCGCACAGGGATTCTACCTTCCAGTCTATCTCTAGCAGTGGGTAGCAGTCCTATGGACATGCTTTGTTAAGGTCAGTGAAGTCCACGCACATTCTCCAACTGCCGTCGCTCTTCTTTACCATTACTGGGTTGCAAAAGCTATTCTGGAAGAAGTACACAAACTCGTAGACGCAGGCATCTTGCGCATGGGAACCTGGGGCTTGGCCGCGCTTCTTCTATCGTATTGGGGGATATCCTTGTCGGATTTGTAGCTTATGTTCTGTAATAGAGCGTGGCACTCCTGTCATGTGTTTTGGTTCCCATGCGAAGATGTCCAGGTTCTTTTGCAAGAGTATGCACACAGCTGCTTTACCTTTGTCAGATAAAGATCCACCAATAGAAACTTGTTGGTCCGGGTAATCGGGATGAATAGCGACCTTTAGGTTTGGTGTTTTTTCTGTGCGTTGTTCTGGGACATTCTCTACTTCAGTGGTTACCGCGTTGCATTCCTTTGGTGGTACTATTGTGTTATAGAGGGTGACAATTCCTCCTTCCACTGGAAATTTAAGCATTCCATGCGCTGTGGATGGTACCGCGCGCATGGATGGTATTCCAGGTCTCCCAATGATGCCGTTGTATGGTGAGGGAGACTTTATTACCATGAAATTTATCCATGTTGCAGTTGAGTGTTGTTCATCTCCTACGACCACCAGCAAGCGTAACTGCCCCATAGGCCAAATCTTTTCTCCTGTGAATCCAGTCAATGACGTTGTTGCTGGTGTCAATTGACTTTGGATTTCAGGTCGCAGTCTTTTGAAACAATGATCATATAGGATGTCTGCGGATGCTCCTCCGTCAATGTACATGCGGTGGATATCATGTCCCCCCGTATGTATTTCAATAGTTAGAGGTTCTACCACTGCGTTGTCCGCAGCTAGAGTAGGGAAAGATATCTCTTTTTCTGGAGAGAATTTTTGGCTGACTTTTTGCTTTATCTTACGTTGCCATGACTGTATCATGTATATGGTATCAGCTTTTTCTTTGGGAGGTTCTTTCTTACCCCCGTTCCTTTGTTTGTCTTTTCCCTCTTTGATGTTTTTTACAAGGTGGTCCATTCTGCCTTCCCTTACTAACTTTTCAATTAGTTGTCTTAGCTGGATGCACTCGTTAGTTGTATGGCCTTTTTTACCATGATACTTGCAGTATCCATTCCCTACGCGCTTTTCCTCTGCGGTGCACATTGGTGGAGGTTTTGGAAAGTTTGCACCTTCTGTTACAAATATTTCCCTCGGAGTTTTTGTGAGAGGGGTATATTTGTCATTGTCTCTTCCGCTGCGGTAATTCCTGCTGCGGTTGTTATTCTGATTGTTGGATTGTCTCCTAGGCTGTTCTTGTTGCCTATAATTCGAGTAACCCTTTTTGCTGTCCGCAGCAGCTGCTTCTCCTTGTATGAAGGATCTGGTGCGCTTTGTTAGCTCATCGAAAGTTTGGGGAACTTTGTCATTTAGCTTCCGGATAAGTTCTGGGTTGTTAATTCCATTCATGAACCCTTAAATTTTAAGAATTTCGGGACATGCTTTGACCTGTATGCACTCATCCTTGAAGCGTTCCATAAAAGCGCTGGTTGATTCCCCTTGGCGCTGTTTTACTCTGGCTAGTTCAACAGGGTTTTTAGCGCACTTCTTTCTCAGGGTGAATTTGAGACGGAATGCTTTCCGTAATTCTTCAAACCCACCGATGCCTCGTCGTGGGAGTTTGCTAAACCATGTGCGCGCATTCCCTAACAACGTAGAATTAAACATATGGCACCACACAGGCTGTGGCCAGTTTTCGATAGTGGCAGCTGATTCGAAAACTTTTAGATGATCATCGGGATCACCTGTTCCATCATATGTTTTCACGTTAGTGGGCATGCGCCTCCTTTTATGGTCGGAGTAATCGCTGATACGTCGTGTAAACGCATCAACTTTCTGGCGACGCCATGGAAGAGACATGTCTTCATTTTCTTCTTCGCGACGTCTTCCTCTTGACTTCCAGTGTCCCGTTTCTTTGTCCTCGTTGTCTGAGGAGTCACTGGAGGGAGAGTAGTTTCTTTTTCGGCGTTTGCGCCGGCTTCTTTCAGAAGAAGAGCTTGAGGGGCTTTCACTTGGGGACATTCTTTTCCCCAATCTGTCGTGAATTCTCTTGCTCCCAGATTTGGAGGACCCTTGGCTTGGTGAATGCTGAGGTCCCAGTCGGTCTTGTATCCCTCGACTGCCAAGTCTGGAATGAACATTAGTGCGCCTCTCCCAGCCTATCATGGATAGTAGTACGTTTTTCGTTATCTGCGCGTCTTCCTCGTAGATAGCGCGGTGGTGATGGTTCGCGTTCAGGACCAAAATTGAGCCGAGCTTGTAGGCTCGTACTTGACCTTCTCCTTGCCTCTTCTTGTATGAGGGCAGTTAGGGTTTCATAATTTTGGGATACAAAATTTCCTAACGTTAAGTTGGGTGTGTCCTCAGTTGCTGCAAGAATGTCTGCCTCAGTATTAGGCACCATATCTCGGTTAGGCGCGCCCGGTTGCACAGTGTTGTTCACTGTGGGTACAGTTTGATGAGGAGTAGTGAAGAGGGTGCGCTGGAGTTCCTCAACGCTTGGGACCACTGTGGTGGTTTGGGTAGTCCTTACAGGCAGTTCTACCACTGGAAGAGGTTGGGTTGTCCCTGCCTCTTGGTGACCAGGTGCGCTGGTTGTCCCAGCAACCTGCCTAGGGGTCGAATCTTGTTGATTCTTCCTCTGGGGGTCACGTTTTTCTGGCTGCGGAGTCCGCTGGCTTGAGTTCTTATTTTTCGTCATTCTCGTTCCTTAGTTCTTAGTAGGGTCCCACGGATGGCGCCACTTGTTGATACATAAGTTGGGCGTTCCTGATTATGGGCTCTTGCTCTCGTACCAATTCGCTTCTTAATGCTCGAAACCTGCGCACTAAGAAAATAAACAAAACTGTTAGGCTTATCGTGGGATTGTCTCCCACGATTAGACTCCGGCGTGAGAGTAAGTAATCGGTTTAGGGTTCTCGTAAAGAGTTCTAGGGTTTGTGAATCGTACCTTGAATGAGAATTATGTCATTCCTTATATAGGCGCAGAATCCTTGTAGGGTTCGTGCTCCTTACGTTTCACACACATGGTGCTTATCCAGGTTAAGGATATTCATTCCATAGATAGAAGATCTCTATCTATTCCGTATATAGGTTGGTTGGGCTTGCGTGAGCCCATTCCTATTATTGATGCGGCCCATGTTATAATAGCCCACACATGGTTAGCTTTAGGCCTTAGTAATGTTTAATATTTGGGCTCGTGGCCCATATATAGACTATACGTCATCAATATATATATATATATATATATATATATATATATATATATATATATATATATATATATATATATATATATATATATACAAAGGATCACGTGCGGATGTTTTGTTTTAGTGTGGATGTGCGGATAGATCTAGGCCATCTATTGCAGATCTGATCTTGACTTTTTGTAAAAAAGTCAAGATCTACGCAACTATCACGGTACCAAATCACCATTCAAACGATTTTTTTATTTTTTTTCCTTTTGAGGGATCCTTACTATTGTTGTGTTGTTTACTTTTTTTATTTTTTTAGATTTTTCTGAGCACTTTTTTTGTTTTTGATTATGAGTGCTACGATGATATTTAGGATATTATGAGTCTTACCGTGATATTAACGATTTTACTTAAAAAGTTACGGCGATATTAGTAAAAAAAAACTTAATATCACTGTTTTTTTTATTACGATATTAAGAAAAAGTTACGGTGATATTAAAAAAAATTAACTTTGATATTAAGAAAACATGATAGTTACGGCGATATTAACAATTTTTATTAAGAAATTTTTTTTATGATATTAAAAAAGTTATTATGATATTAAATTTTTTATTAGAAAAAAAAGTTTATGTGATATCAGAATCTGATTTTGACTTTTTTACAAAAGTCAAGATCTGATCTTGACTTTTGTAAAAAAAGTCAAAATCATACGCTAATATTACAATACCTTTAACGATGAAAATGATTTTTTTGTTTGAAATTTTTTTCAGCGATTTATAATTATTTGTTGATCTCTTTATTTTTTTTTAATTTTTTCAGATTTTTTTGAATTTTTTTCAATAAAAAAATCTACTATGATATTAACGATTTTTTAAAAAGTCAGGATATTTACGATAATGCCACTCCGCTTTTTTCAGATGGTTGACTAGATGGAAGGCTGAGATTCGTCCGTACGTCCGCACTAAAATCCAAAAATTTACCGGATCCCTTCCCTATATATATATATATATATATATATATATATATATATATATATATATATATATATATATATATATATATATATATATATGGGGATAACTTGGCTACATTTATTGTAGCCAATTGGCTACAATCTATCACAAAAATATACACAAAATGAATCAGGGACCCACAAAAAATAATCAGGAATCCACAAAAATAAACAGGGACCCACAGCTTTTAGCATAAAATTGTAAAATTAATTGTAGCTAATATATATATATATATATATATATATATATATATATATATATATATATATATATATATATATATATATATATATATATATATATATATTTCCTCTGTCCCAATTTATTTGTTCACTTTTGACTTTCTAAGTCTTTATTTGTTAACTTTGATCTTAATTTTTTTTGTTTTATGTTATATAATACTTTATAAAAATTATAAAATACATTTAAAACACAATCTATTCATATGATATGCATCAAGTGTTATATTACACAAAAGAAAATAGTTATGGTCAAAGTATAAAAAAAATACTTTAAAAGTTAAAAGTGGACAAATAAATTGGGACGGAGAAAGTATCTTTTAATAGAATTGATCCAGTGAGAATAAAAAACTAAAATGAGAAGAATAAGAATAATTTCTAACTACACATTTTAAATAAGAAGGAGATTTGACGCATTTACTTTTTTAAATGCATCTGAAATGTGTGATTGCTGTTATTTTAATTTTAATTTTTATTTTATCATAACTCTATCTTTTAAAAAGTTTATTCTCAAAACTTTATAGTGTAAAGAATTGCTTAGAGCATTCAGTACCATCACTTGAGTTAAAAATTAACTCACTACAACGTCAGCGCCACATCAGCTTTAACTTTTTCACCTTAAAAAAAAATATAAAAAAAAAATAAAAAAAAAACTTCTCATAGCTCAACATTTTGGGCCTCACTTTGATCATAATTAAACAAAAAAAATTGTGTTAAAGCTTAACTTGGGGGGCGGTGTATTAACATTTTTGAGTTAAAGTTTAACTCACAAAAAACATCACCCTTCATGTTGCATTAGGGAGTTAACACAGCTTTAACTTGGTGGTGGTGGTGGTGGGGGCGTGTGTTAACTTGGGGCTTAACTCGGAAATGTTAAAGTTTAACGCAGGGGGAGGTGATGACACCGAATGCTCTTAGAGCCCATATGTAATACACGGTTTGTTAAAAAAAAAAAAAAAAAAAAAAAAAAAAAAAAAAAAAAAAACTATGACATTGGTTAAAAGTCATTAATATCATCAAGATTCTTTTTTAAACCATTATCACATATTAATTGTATTTGACCTTTTTTCTCTCTTTTAATATTACCCTTACCTTGAACATCCACAATGATGGACCTTTTAAATAGGTTTATAACATGTGAAATCATTAATTTATAAAATATAAACATATTACCACTATGTATAAACCTTTTATAATTATATCAAATGTTCAACCATAACACATGCATTAAATTATGAAAAGGTCTAGGATCTTGAACCTCTTCATGCCACATAGATATAAACAACAACCTCACTATGGTTGAAACAAAAGATAAACATTTTCATTGTTTTTAGACCTTTTTATAAACCTCTTATAGTGGATGCCCTTATAAATCAAAACTGACGATTCATGATCATGTGCATATCCTTCTGTTTGTCTTTTATTTTGTGGTAACTACTTAAACAATTCCAAAAGATAATCTAAATAACAAACATCAAATCTTCATACATAGATACCTCATTTAAATCAAAATGAAAACCTTTATTCATCTTAGCTTCCTTTTACAATATATATAAAGACAGCATGTTGGAATGTAGGAGAAAAGAAGAAGTAACATTGGATTAATTGGTGGGAAATTACTTAACTCTCCTTTGCCGCTCGCGAGTTTGGCGTTCGTTGATGTGTTTTGCTTTTCGTAGTCGGGAGTATAAGGCATCTCTAGGTGTTTTGGTTCATCTTACTTTCATGCCTTTTCTTTTTGTTTGTTTTCCACGGGGCTTGTTTGAGGGCGCATCAAAAACACTCTGGACGTGAAAACTGGCGACTTAGCCTCCGTGGGTGGGATGTTTCTCTTATCTTGGTTCTTCATATTCGGCAAGAGTTTTTCATCCCTTTTGTAGTCCTCGCAGTTAAAGCATCGGGAGGATTCTAGAAAGTGTTGTTTAGCTTATTCTAAAACTTTTTTCCAAAAAAATGTAAAGAATTACCTACACTGTAATGTAAGTATGATTTTCCCATAGTTAAAATGTTAAGGGTACAAGTGGAAGAGAAACAAAAAATCATAATGGTACAAGTGGAAGAGAAACAAAAATCAGGCACAATTAATATGCAATGATTCTTTGAAGAGGAATCTTGGTGATATTAAATTAGGGTTGAGCATCGGGCTGGATCCCGACCCGACCTGACTAATCATGATCCCGAAAGGCAGCTAAATCCTAAACCGAATACCGACCCGAAAGTAGTCGGTTTCAGTCGGTTTGGTATAGTCAGTTTTGGGTTTGTTGATTTTGGTCAACTTTGCTTGTCTTTTCTCGGTTTTTGGCCCATCCCGTCCCAATCGGAGTCCCGAGATCATGGAAAACTCGAACCAAGTCCCGACCCGAGTAGCAGTCGGTCAGAATTGGTTTCCGGCGGTCGAAATTGAGCGTCGGTCGTCGATCGGGATTGCTCACCCCTATATTAAATAACTTTTTACCCATGTCATGGTGGCACAAATCAGAAAAAGCCATTAACACATATTATCAAGCAATTTTTGATCAACTTTCCAAATAAAAAGTAAAGTAAAGTAACTCACAATACAGTCTTCCACGGGTTATAGGTCCCAATACCGTCTTCCACGATGTATGGGGGAGGTTGAGACGTAGACAACCATACCCCTACCTAAGGTAGAGAGGCTGCTTCCGGTTCTACCAAAGGTAGAAAATGACCTCCGGCCTTGCAAGGGTGAGGATCGAACCCTTGACCTCTGTCTCCAAAGATAAAAGTATTAACCACTTGATCCAAATAATATACTCTTATAAATATACCAAGATACATAATAGTCGTTGAATGAATATTTTTAAATCTCAACAATAAATTTTTGAAATGGAAATACTCTTCACAGGGGCATTGAACATAATGAGAAACATTTGGACTCTCTCTAGAGATGACTACTATAAAATAAAAAGTATCAACTAATTAAAACAATGATTTAAAGTTAATAATAATAATAATAATAATAATGGTTCTTTTACATTGACAACACTACTATCACAAGCAAGGAGACAACCATTCTTTGATTATAAAGACTCACTCTGTTTCCGAGTTTATTTTTTAGAGTGAAAGGGAAAAGTTTGGGATAGTAATATAAAAAAATTGTGTTCCTGAGATTTTAGGAGGGGAGAGGAAAGTAAAGGATAGTAAATTACATCAAAATTACTCTTCTAATTTACTTTTCAAATTGGGATGAAATGGAGGGAAGTTGATTTTAAAGCTATTTTTTTTTATACTTCCTTTTTTTTTTTTTTTTTTTTTTTTTTTTTTTTTTTTTTTCAACTCAGGAACACAAGATAAAAAAATAATTTCTTATTCCTCTCCTCTTTACTTTACTTTTTTTCCTCTCCATATCTCTTTTTTCCGTTTTAAACTCGGAAACAGAGTGTAATCCAACGCATCTTGCGTTAACAACTGGATTGAAAATAAACAGTTAATTCATGATCACGGACATCAAAATGAATCATCTTTTGTAGCTTTGACAAAATGTGCTCTTTCTTTCCTTCCATATCAACATTTCAAATTAAGAATAAAAAAAGAAAAAAAAACTTAAAAATTTTACTTGCAAAAACCTTCCAAGCCATCACCCTTTTTCGATCTAGGTGCATCTCATCTGTCGGCTTTGGAGCCACTATCCTACAACAAGGAGAAGCCAAGACACAAAAGCCTTAACTGAAGTCTCCTATTCATATTCACTTTCTCCTATTCAACTTTTGTAAAGTGTCGACATATTTTGAAATATTCGAAGATTTTTAAGTTTCAAAGAATCACAAAATGGCTAGGTTGCGTTTAGCTGGAGAAAATTTCCTTCATCTCCTATTTCTTGTTTTTTTTAAAAAAATAAAAAAATAAAAAAAATAAATAGTTTCTATCTCCGCAAAACAATTAAAAAAATAAAGTATCTACATCAGTTGGAGGGTGATTTGTTTGGAGGATTAAAATTGAAAGAGTAAATTTAAAAATACACAAGAATGGCTACGAACGCCGCGTTGCCGGCGTGCCTGTTTACCCAGAAAAATGTTTTTTCAATGATTGTACGGCTGTTAATTTTGTAAATTTTTAGTTTAGTGGTTGGCAATTCGTTACGTATTATTGTTCGTGTGATATTTATGTTAAATTTATTTTGTATCATATGTAATGCAATATTTTTTTGTTAGAGGAGTGTTTTTAAAAGTTGTAAAGATAAGTCATTGTTTATTTGGATACAGACCTGTTTATTTTCAATAATTTTTTTTTATTCAGTCAGGCAAAGTAATACTTACTTTATTTTTCATCGACTACAATTCGTTGCGTATTACTGTTTGTGTGGTATCTACGGTAAAAAAAATTTTGTATCATAGGTAAAGTATTTTATCACGTACACGAAATAGAACTTTAAAAAACTATCATCGGTTTGGTGTTAATCTATTTTATGCGGCTATAAGTGAAAGATTCCTGTATCATCTAACAATCTTACTGTACGATTTTTTACATGGTCGTAAATAAATATACATCCTTATAAAACGACTCATTTAACATCCAACAAAAGTTTGCGGTGGAAAAGTAATACTACCATTGAAGCAATACCAAGTAATGATTTTTTTCCCTGACTATTATTGCATATGTTAGTACAATCTCAATATTGCTTATTAAATTTAAACTCATGAATACAAATGAGATCCAGGCATTTGAGTTGTTTGCCGAAAATTATATACAGCTAAGCATTTTTGCTTCTTGAGAATGGTTGGCAGCTTTCCCTTAAGTCATTAGCTATGATCCTTACCAACATGCAACATTC
The DNA here is from genome assembly GCA_030686995.1 of Artemisia argyi. NCBI lineage: Eukaryota > Viridiplantae > Streptophyta > Magnoliopsida > Asterales > Asteraceae > Artemisia > Artemisia argyi. Next base: position 3,296 of record JARVZY010003155.1, on the reverse strand, counting down.
AATAATCTTGCTGCCATACTCTTCCTGCCGAATCCAAATACTCAGGCACCATTCTGCAATCGAAGGCTGAACATTTAGATGGGAAAAAATAAATAAAGAACAGGTTATGTTTCTTGTTTATTTTCAGAAAAAAGGTTGTATGCATCTATCTATCTGTTTTGCTATCTATCTGTTTTGCTTGTGATGATTGCATATTTTGGTTCATTAATGCACTGGTCAGACTGCTGGAGATGTGAAAGGTTGGGATACATGCATGCATTAGCAATGATGATTAACTATTCATGGGGAGTGGCTCAAGAGTTGTAATTAAATATTTCAGCCTTTTAAATGTTGTATTAATAGGCAATCACGAATTTTAAGAGACTTTCAAGTGCTATTTAAACACACAAACACAGAAAAACCACAACTGTCTCATAAAGGACATGATGATCGAAAAGTTTAAAAGAGAGGAAAGTGTTTTGCTGTTGGATGAGTTTGAGCTGAAGAAGAAAGGGCAAGAAATCCGGTCTTGGATAGCTGAAAGGGACTTTGTGATTGAAGAGCTAAAACAGTTATTCCCTTTTGATTCTGTTGTCATGAGCTGATGAGGCGAATTTAATGAACCACTTTTAGGGGGTCATTTAAGCCCGGAATTGAATTTATTTGATCAAATATTGCCCTAAATCGTTCCTTTTGTGATTTTAGGTACTTTGGGAGTGAAATCTGGAAAAGGAAGCAATTCGGACGTTTTTGGAGCATAAAAGTGAAGAAAACGCCAAAGACTTAATTTTCCAAGCTGGGAACAGTAGGTGACGGCGTCAAGAGTACCATCCTGACGGCGTCAAGAGTAAATTTCATGACGGCCCAGTACATAAATGAAGGCGTCACAAGGAAGAGCGTCAAGAGTAAAATACGTGACGGCCTGGAAAAAGTTAATACATGACGGCGTCAGATGTAGATCAAGACAGTCTGAGAATTCTTTTGGCGGCGAGATGACGGCGTCACCCATTTGTTCTTGACGCCGTCAGACTCAGTTTTCTATATATAGTTTTCTAATTTTCATTCATTAAGAGGAAGAAGTTTGGAGAAACCCTAAGGCCGAACCATATACGATTTTTACAGGTTTTTCAAGGGTTTTCAGCCCTTGAACCCTTACATGTGTAATTGAGATAAGTGTTCTTTTAATTCAATCAATATGTCTATGTGTTGGTTGTCTATATCTTTAGCTTGTCTTGATTCCACCATGCTAGGCTAGATTTATCTTGTGTTTACTTAGATCTAATGAAACCTAGATGTTGATTATGTGTTGATTATTTGTCTATGGTTGTATTGGATGAATGATTTCGATGTTAGGCTTAAGAAAACTGGCAGATCTCCAAATGGTAACATGCTTGAACGTCTTAGGAAACATGAACCGATGTGTACTAGGTTTTATTGGTTGTATTTAATGCATGAGTAAATTATAATGATCCCATGTTAGGAGCTTCTTAGCCGGCTCGACATAGGAGTGAAGTAGGCACTCATAGGATTGGGGAGTTAAGTATGCCACCCCATGAATGGTATTAAGGAATACAATCCGTCATCCACGCAACTATAACAAGTAATTAACGTGTAAAAGATATCTAGGGAGTAGTGAAATCTAAGTAAACACATTTCTCCACTTATTGCTCACAACCTTAGTTTAATTTAGTTTTATTTTCATTTATAGTATTTTATTTTGATTGCATCTTTAGTATTGAGTTAGTTGACTAGCAACTAATTCCGCCCAAATCCTTCAAACCCGAGATTTTTACTTGCTTTCTAAAAAATATAAAAATACAAAAATAATCATCCTTCATCTTTAGAACTAGTATTTAGGTTTTCTAATCCTAGCGACACTATTCCTAGCTAAACGATCAATCCCCCGGTACTTGTCACTATACTATACTACAACGATCAGGTACATTGCCTGGTGGGGGTTGTAAGCTTTTCAAGATCCCTTGAGAGGTAAAGCCTGGTGCAATCCCTACGCATCAAGTTTTTGGTGCCGCAGCCCGGGGAATAGTTATTGTCTAGGTTAGAATCTCTTTTTATTAGGTCTACTTGCTAGATTCCTTTCTAGTAAGATTTTATTTTTATTTTTAGGTTTCTTTAGTCTATCTTTTTCTTTGTGCCTTTGTTAGTAAATTAAATTCATTGACTATTCCGTTGACTATTATGGAAAACGCGAATCCACCCCTTTCCTATAGAGAAGTGGCTGTGTTACGTGAACAGATTGAGAGTGAGATTAGGAACTTAGGGAGCTTAATAGGTTGATTAAGGTTGAGCTCGACCATGCATTTAGTAACCTAGCGACCGCCTTGTATTCAAATGAGGACCTAGGGCCTAATGATTTTGTGAATGTTGTTGAGGAACTAGAAGAGGGGGAAATAGATCTGAAGCTTAATGATTACTTTAATCTATACCCCACTAAGGAGGAGATCGCATATTATAATAATCTTATTGATAACCCGCGATCTCCTTTTACTATAATTGAACCTAAGATAAATAGAGGCGATCCTAAGAATGCTAAGATACCATGTTTGATTGGGTATAGACACGTTGAAAATGCTTACATTGACTTTAAATCCCCAATCAACATTATGTCCTCAAATGTTTATAATGATATAGTGAAAACAAGACTTGAACCAAGAAGAGATCCCAAATACTCCGGTGGAGTGTGTAACTTTATCGGGAGAGTTAAAGGTCTACATGTCTTTGTCGGGAATTTCACTTTTGTCACCGACTTTATGATTGTGGAAGATCTTGCTAATGTTATTGATTGTCGATTGTCCAATGTTGTGTTTGGCAAATCGTTTGTTGAGGAGTCAAAGTTAGAATATTATGAGATAGAAGGGACAATCCGATTTGCAAGTAACACCGATAGGATCACTTATAGGATGCCTAATAGAATGAAAGAATTTCGCTTTATATCCCGATTTGATAAGAATAACGTTGGTACTTTTGAGGACATCAATGAAGAGGATAAGAAAAAGGGCATGGATTATGTATGGGAAAAGAGGAGTCTCTTCTACAAAGATTGTTTGGCTCTAGGACCAAAGTATAAAGTCGATAAGGAATTTGCCTATAGGATTATAGGAGCGATTGAGAAAAAGGTGATTGGTTTCTACAAAGAATATTTACAATCAGAAAGTGGAACTAACGTTGAGGTCACGTAGTAACCCATGACCTTGAGTCTAGCTACAAGACTCGTAAATAAAGAAAAGCGCTTCTTGGGAGGCAACCCATGCTTTGTGTGATTTTATTTTGTTTGTTTGCTATTTGTTTCCGTATGCATG
>JARVZY010003154.1:0-41738 GCA_030686995.1 Artemisia argyi | reverse complement strand
GCGCCGTATTCTTCGAGCGTCTTTATTATCTTGGGGTAGAGTTCCCTTGCTGATAAATTCGATGATAGGTGTCATCCACGTAGGATCTTGTTCTTCTATCACCGTTGATATCTCCATATCAAGGATTGACTTGTTCTTTAAGGTTTCCACCAATACCTGTTTTGAAAGGTGTGCGAAGCTTGTAGATGCGATCTTGCTGAGTGCGTCCGCCTTTCTGTTTTCCCCTCTAGGTACTTGTTTTATTGTGAACCTATCGAAGTTTTTGATCAGAGACTTTGTCTTTTCCAGGTATTGGATCATATGGTCATCCTTGGCCTCGTATTCTCCTAACACGTGGTTAGCGACTAGCCGAGCATCTACATTTGCCTCTAGGTTGCGTACACCCATTTGAATTGCGATGCGTAGTCCGGCCAGTAGGGCTTCATATTCTGCCTCATTGTTTGTGGCTGTGAACTCGAAGCGTAGCGCATAGGTGAATTCCATACCTTCTGGGTTTGTAAGAATGAGTCCTGCGCCTGATCCATCTGCGCATGAGGATCCATCAGTGAACAGTGTCCATGGTTCCTGTAGATCCGCTTTTGCTGCAGATGTTGGGCTGTCGCCCTCTGGCTTCTCCACGATAAAATCAGCTAAAACTTGCCCTTTGATAGCAGTGCGCGGCCTGTATGAGATGTTGTACTCACTGAGCATTACACTCCATTTTTGTAAGCGTCCCGATGCATCTGGTTTAGAGATAACTTGTTTAATTGGCTGATCAGTGATTACCGCAATTGGATGCGCTTGGAAGTATCTGCGCAGTCTCTTGGCGGCGAACACTAAAGCCAAGACCAGTTTTTCCATGGCGCTGTAGTTGACCTCTGTTTTCTTTAAGGCTTTGCTTACGAAGTATATGGGTGTCTGGACGGAGTCTCTATCTGTCAATAGTACTGCGCTAACTGCTCCGTGGGTTGCTGATAAGTACATGATTAGTTCTTCCCCTTGTCGCGGTGCGACTAGTTTGGGAAGAGATGCCAGATGATGTTTGAGTTGTTGGAAAGCTTCCTCGGCTTCATTGGTCCAACGAAAGTCTCCCTTTTTTGTACACTTCGTGAGTGTTTTAAAGAGAGGAAGGGACTTGTCTGCTGACTTAGATAAGAAGCGATTCAGCCCTGCCAGCTTTCCATTCAGTGATTGGACTTCTTTGAGTGTGCGCGGGGAGGGGAGGTCAATAACAGCCTTTGTCTTCTCTGGGCATGGTTTGATTCCATCGGGTTCTATTAAGTATCCGAGGAACATGCCTTCAGTTGCGCCAAAGGTGCACTTTTTTGGGTTCAGTTTCATGTTTATCCGCCCCAACGTTCGGAATGTTTCCTCGATGTCGCGCACTAACTCATCCTCTGTATGGCTTTTTATAACGAGGTCGTCCACGTAGACTTCTAAGTTACGGCCTACTTGTTTTTCGAAAGCTGTGTCCACCAGCCGTTGGTATGTCGCGCCTGCGTTCTTTAAGCCAAAAGGCATTTTTGTGTAGCAGTATACCCCTTGACTGGTGTGGAAAGCTGTTTTTTCTTCATCCTCCACTGCCATTTGGATTTGGTGGTACCCTTTATATGCGTCTAGGAAGCACTTGAAGGGGTATCCACATAAGGATTCAACCTTCCAATCAATTTCTGGCAATGGATAGCAGTCTTGCGGGCATGCTTTATTGAGGTCCGTGAAGTCCACGCACATCCTCCAGCTACCATCGCTCTTCTTTACCATGACTGGGTTAGAGAGCCAGTCGTGGTAGTACACTTCGCGCATGATGCCCGCATCTACTAACTTGCGTACTTCTTCCAAAATAGCTTTTGCACGATCTGGAGCCTGACCGCGCTTCTTTTGTCGTATTGGAGGGTATCCTTGTCGGATTTGTAGTTTGTGCTCTGTGATAGAACGAGGCACTCCTGTCATATGCTTTGGTTCCCATGCAAAGATGTCTAGGTTCTTTTGCAAGAGTGCGCATACGGCTGCTTTACCTTTGTCAGATAAAGATCCTCCAATCGAAACTTGTTGTTCCGGATAGTCTGGATGAATAGCGACCTTTAAATTTGGCGATTTTTCCGTGCGCTGTTCTGGAATAGTATCTGCTTCAGTTGTCACTGCGATACATTCTCTTGGTGGTACCGTTGTGTTATAGAGAGTAACCACTCCTCCTTCAACTGGGAATTTAAGCATTCCGTGTGCTGTGGATGGTACTGCGCGCATGGATGATATTCCTGGTCTTCCAATTATGCCATTGTATGGTGAGGGAGACTTGATTACCATAAAATTTATCCATGCCGCGGTTGAGTGTTGCTCATCTCCTACGACCACCAATAAGCGTAACTGCCCCATGGGCCAGATCTTTTCTCCTGTAAATCCTGTTAGTGACATTGTAGCTGGTATCAACTGACTTTGGATTTCAGGTCGCAGCCTTTTGAAGCAGTGATCATACATGATGTCTGCGGATGCTCCTCCATCAATATACATGCGGTGGATGTCGTGTCCTCCTGCATGTATTTCAATGGTCAGAGGTTCCACGACTGCGTTGTCCGCAGCGATTGTAGGGAAGGATATCTCTTTTTCTGGAGAGAATTTTTGGCTGACTTTTTGCTTTATTTTGCGCTGCCATGATTGTATCATGTATATAGTATCAGCCTTTTCCTTTGGGGGTTCTTTCTTGCCTCCATTTCTCTGTCTATCTTTTCCTTCCTTGATGTTTTTTACGAGATGGTCCATCCTTCCTTCTCTTACTAATTTTTCGATTAGTTGTTTCAGTTGGACACACTCGTTAGTTGTATGGCCCTTTTGGCCGTGGTACTCGCAGTATCCACTACCTTGGCGTTTTTCTTCTGCCGTTTTAATTGGTGGTGGTCTTGGGAAGTTCGCACCTTCTGTTGCAAATATCTCCCTTGGAGTTTTAGTGAGAGGAGTATATTTGTCGTTGTCTCTTCCACTGCGGTAGTTCCTGCCGCGGTTATTGTTTTGATCATTGGATTGTCTCCGCGGCTGTTCTTGTTGTCTATAGTTTGAATATCCTTTCTTGCTATCCGCAGCAGCTGCTTCTCCTTGTATAAAGGATCTGGTGCGTTTTGTGAGTTCATCGAAAGACTGTGGAACTCTATCATTGAGCTTTCGGATGAGTTCTGGATTATTAATTCCATTCATGAACCCCGAAATTTTTAGTATTTCGGGACATGCTTTGACCTGTATGCACTCATCCTTGAAGCGCTCCATGAAGGCGCTGGTTGATTCTCCTTGGCGTTGCTTCACCCTTGCCAATTCCACAGGATTTTTGGCGCACTTCTTTCGCTGGGTGAAGTTGTGGCGGAATGCTTTTCGCAATTCCTCAAAGCCGCCTATACTCCTACGTGGGAGTTTGCTAAACCATGTGCGCGCGTTCCCTACTAATGTGGAATTAAACATATGACACCACACAGGCTGTGGCCAATTTTCGATAGTTGCGGCTGACTCGAAAATTTTGAGATGGTCGTCAGGGTCACCTGTTCCATCATATGTCTTCACATTAGCGGGCATGCGTCTGCGCCTGTCGTCTGAGTAATCACTTATGCGACGTGTGAACGCATCAATTTTATGGCGTCGCCATGGGAGAGACATATCCTCGTTCTCTTCCTCGCGACGTCGTCCTTTTGATTTCCAGTGACCTGTTTCTTTATCCTCGTTGTCCGAGGAATCGCTGGAGGAAGGATAATCTCTCCGTCGGCGTTTGCGCCTGCTCCTTTCAGAAGAGGAGCCTGAGGGATCTCTGCTTGGGGATCTTCTTCTCCCCAACCTGTCTTGGATCCGCCTACTTCTGGGATTGGAGGATCCTTGACTCGGCGAATGCTGAGGACCTAATCGGTCGTGTATTCCCCGACTGCCAAGTCTGGAATGAACATTGGTGCGCCTACCGCTGTCTCCAGAATTTTGTGAGCCAGACACCGTACCCAACCTGTCATGGACATTGGTACGTTCTGTACGTCTTCCTCGTGGGTGACGTGGTGGTGTTAGTTCACGTTCTGGCCCGAAATTAAGTCGGGTTTGCAGATCCGTACCGGCTCTTCTTGCCGCTTCTTCCTGCATGAGGGCAGTTAGGGTTTCATAGTTTTGGGACACGAAATTTCCCAAAGTTAAATCGGGTACGTCCTCAGTCGTTGTAAGGATCTCTGCCTCAGTATGGGGCGCCCGGTTTCGTTCAGGCGCGCCTGGCGGCACAGTGTTGTTCACTACGGGTGCAGCCTGATGAGGAGTGGTGAAGAGGGTGCGCTGGAGTTCCTCAGCGCTTGGGACCACTGACGAGATTAAAGGTAGTTCCATTGTTGGAATAGGCTGGGTTGTTCCCGCCTCCTGGTGATCAGGTGCGCTGGTTGTCCCAGCAACCTGCTTAGAGGTCGAATCTTGTCGATTCTTCTTCTGATGATCACGTTTTTCTGACTGCGGAGTCCGCTGGCCTGAATTCTTGTGTTTCGTCATTCTAGTTCGTTGTAGGGTCCCACGGATGGCGCCACTTGTTGATACAAAAGTTGGGCGTACCTGGTCGTTGGGCTTTGCTCTTATATCAATTGGATCCTTAGCACTTTGTTACCTGCGTACTAAGAAAAGAGAATAACACCGTTAGACTTATCGAGGGATTGTCTCCCCCGATTAGACTCCGGCGTGAGAGTAAGTAATCGAATTTAGGTTTTGGTTTAAGAGTTTTAGGGATTCCGTGAATCGTACCTTGAATGAGAATCGTATGATTCTATATATAGGGGCTAAGAAACCGTGTTTCTTGCTCCTTACTCTTCGCACGCATGGTGCTTATCCGAGGTAAGGATATCTATTCCTTGAATAGATGATCCTTATCGGATATCCGGTGAGTTAGATTGGGCCTTTGGGCTTCGTGAGCCCAAGCGTTGATACCACGGCCCATACCATTTGTCATGGTAGCCCATTCGTGATGGACTTAGGTGTAAGTAATGTCTATCATTTGGGCTTGCGGCCCAAATATAGGCTATACGTCATCAAATATGTCTTCCAAAAACACATAAATTCTCATCTCTTTACCACGTCGTTTCATTCTATCCTATTTATCATCACCCTCAACCTTAATTCTCCATTATAAATATACAAAATAGTTTCATTTCAGTTAGTGACACTATGGATACTAAGCTTATCTTCTTATGGGTGGTCTTCTTCTTTGGGTTTTTGTCAAAAAGGTGACTACTAAGTTTATAAAAATGATTAACTTGTATTTTTTAAGTTTTCTTGAATTTTATAAATAATTGTTGTTTCATGTTTTTAGTGATTACCCTTTTGTTGAATTTGTATGAATTGAAATGGGTCAGCTTTTGATTTCAGTGATATGGAGTTAAGTGAATAAAAATCACTAACTTTGACTTTTGAAAGTCAAAGTTGGTTTTTATTTATCTTTGTTAAAAATGTTGAAATAATTGTTGTTTGATGTTTTTTAGGATGACCTTTTACTTAAAATTATATGAGTTGAAATGGGTTTGCTTTTGATTTCAGTGATATGGAGTTAAAGTGAATAAAAATCACTAACTTTGACTTTTGAGAGTCAAAGTTGGTTTTTATGATGTTTGTAAAAAAATATTGACATAATTGTTGTTTGGTGTTTTTAGTGATTACCCTTCTTATGAAATTGTTTGAATTGAAATGGGTTTGCTTTTGATTTCAGCAAAATGGACTTAAGTGAATTAAATTTACTAACTTTGACCATTGAGAGTCAAAGTAAGTGTTTATTGATGTTTCTTGAAAATATTGAAATATTTGTTGTTTGATGTTTTTAATGATTTCTTGAAATTATCTGAATTGAAATGGGTTTGCTTTTGATCTCAATGATATGGATATTAGTGGATTAAAAATCACTGCTTTTGACTTTTAGGAGTCAAAGTTAGTTTTTAGCATGTGGTATGTCTTATGAGTACTTGCGTTTGGTTGATTTTTTTTTACTTATGTGTGTTAGTTGATGCTATAAAAATCACTACTTTGACTTTCAAGAGTCAAATTTAGTTAATAACATGTAGCTTAGCTATCCGAGTTCTTGGATTTAGTTAACACGTAATTTGCTCTGCAAACACTCGTCTTTTTTGTTTCTTCTGATAAACGGTTGTGATACCTTTTTCTCGAATTTATTTGGGTTAAGTGGGATTGCTTCATAGCTGTGGATGATATGGATTAAATTGAAGTATGTAGTTGAGTATTTAAACATAACTAAATATGACTTATGAGAGTTGAAGACACAATGTTAAAGTTAATACCTTCATGATTTGCGTGTATTCTCACCTGATTTCTTCATACCATCCCGATGATCCATAGTTAGTCTTATACTTCCCTGATAACCTCTCTAATCGTTTTCGCGTTTGTCTGATTTTTACCACTATTTTTTTTTTTCAGTTATACTTCAGCTTCATTTTCGCTAGTGTATTTTTCTTGTGGCAAATTTAAGAAAGTAACATTTGTTGTATGCTCAGTCGTATAATAGTTTAGATAAGTTTTGTTATTGTTTCAGGGTCGTATCAGAAATCCATGCTAGTGTACCACCAAGAGGGTGGAACTCCTACGATTCATTTTGTTGGACAATTTCTGAAGAAGAATATCTTCAGAACGCTCAACTAATTTCACAGAAATTACACGCCCATGGCTATGAGGTCTTAATCACCACTCCCTTTGTCCCATTAAGTTTGAAACTTTTTTAATATTGTAACGTTTTTGTGGTTTCTTGATTTTGTTTCAGTATGCGGTAGTGGATTACCTTTGGTATAGAAAGCTAGTCCCAGGTGCTTATGTTGATTCACTTGGGTATGATGTAATTGATGAATGGGGAAGGGTGATTCCCGACCCTGGTAGGTGGCCTTCATCAAAAAGTGGCAAAGGGTTCAAAGAAGTAGCAAAAAAAGTGCATGACATGGGTTTGAAGTTCGGGTTTCATATTATGAGAGGCATAAGTACACAAGCTGTCAATGCAAACACACCGATCTTAGACATCACAACGGTATTACTCTCCACAATCTTTACCTCAAAAGACACGCCTTTCCTTAGATTTAAGCTTTCATGCATATTTATCAATTTATGTCGTTTACATGGAAACCTGTGCTTGTCAAGTGAGTTGGGTAATGGGTCAACATAAGAAAGTCTTGGAAATTTCCTGATCGGGTTGACATTCAACACTTTTGTCCAAAAAATTTATAACTCTTATTTATTTTTAGCATGATATGATTACAAGAATCTTATCTTTTAGATAGTAAAAGAAGTTTTTTACTACAAACAATTTGAATTATGTTTAAATTTTCATGGATAGGGAAAAGCGTATGTGGAATCTGGAAAGGTGTGGCATGCGAAAGATATAGGCATTACTGAGAGGGCTTGTGGGTGGATGAAAAATGGTTTCATGAGTGTTGACACTAAATTGGGTGCCGGAAGAGCGTTTTTGAAGTCTCTCTATCATCAATATGCCGAATGGGACGTTGATTTCTGTAATTCTCTCACTAACCTTAAAATACTGTAAAATTTTTACATTTTATTTTTGACACTCGAAACATTATGCAAATTATGACTGCCACCTAATCGACATCGTTGTTTGTGTCTTCCAACAGTAAAACACGACTGCGTGTTTGGAGATGATTTTGAACTTGAGGAGATAACGACTGTTTCAGGGGTATGCAAATGTATCAACTAATATAATGCATATAGAGTTTCTTCTTATTCAAACTTTTAACAATTAATAATCACAGATCTTGAAAGGACTAAATCGTCCAATTATTTATTCACTCTCGCCTGGAACTAGTGCCACACCATCAATGGCTAAGCAAGTTGCGCCACTTGTTAACATGTATAGAGTAACCGGTGATGACTGGGATTATTGGGGTGATGTTGCCTCCCATTTTGCTGTTACGAGGTTTGTAAATATTCCTGACTTTTTGGTGTCAAGTGTTTCGATTAAATAACGTGATGGATTATGGTGCAACGTAACAACATTTTCTTAGTTTCTAGTATTGTTATGTTGTGGAAACCAACCAAGTTATCCTAAAGTTTAAACATAAATTGGAGTTCAGTTTTAGCTTGGTTGGTCAATGTGTATATTGTTTTATTAATTTCTCAAATTCTTTCTGTTCTAGAGATTTTGCAGCTGCTAGTATGATTGGTGGCAGCGGTTTGCTTGGAAAATCGTGGCCAGATTTGGATATGCTTCCACTCGGATGGCTCACTGACGCAGGTGAATCTTTGTTCTCGATTGACTATTATAAGATATAAATTTTGACCATTATCGGTTTGAAATACTAATTTTAGCAATTGAAATAGGAGTCAATGAAGGTCCACACAGGAATTCGAGACTTACTCTAGATGAGCAAAAGACACAGGTGGGTCTAATTGATGTGGCTTTACATATAGCCGAATCAAATACTTTTTCGGTTCTATAGATTTTCTTTTGAATTTTTACAGATGACTCTGTGGTCAATGGCCCGATCTCCCTTAATGTTTGGTGGAGATATGAGAAAGCTAGACGATACTACATATAGACTCATCACGAATCCGACTCTATTGGAAATCAACTCTTTCAGTTCAAACAATAAGGAGGCATGCTTTACTCGAATCACTCTTCTTTTACCTAATTATTTGGAAAATATAGTCAAAATGTACATCATTTGACTCTTGAGAGTCAAACTTAATAATGTTCGTTTTACGTTCTTTACAGTTTCCTTATATTACGAGTGCACCTCAATTTCAATTCTTGGAGGAAGGGGCTAAATTTCAAACAAGAAGTCTAAAATATGTGGGTGAGTCAGAAAAACTCATTTTGGGGCTCGCGAGCTGTCATGATCCCAAGGCCAAAGGTTGGTTTTCACAAGTGGTTGATACAAATCTTGAACAAGTTTGTTGGAGATGGGGTTCAAGAAGTAGAAAGTTCGAACCTTTTTGTCTATACAAGACTACCTCATTTTTGCAATCGTAAGTTTCTAAACTTTTTTCTTTTTTGCAATATGCCTTATTGTAAATCATGTAAAGGTCAAAAACTTATGGGCGATTCTTTATTTCCTTTTTTTAGCGACGAAGATGCTATGTATAGTGAAAAATATCAAGGAAAACTTCACCTACAGGCGAGAAATAGAAAAGGGTTTTGTTTCGATACATCATCCAAAAGAAAGCTTACTTCAAACGAGCATAAGAGAGCATCATTTTCGCCTTGTAGATTGGATGCTAATCAGGTACGCGCACCAATACTTGTTTATTGTTTTTCACTATTTTGTATAAAGAAAAAACACGTTGCATTATTTAAATTGTTGGTTTTTGTGTTTAGATGTGGGAGCTAAGTAGTAATGGAACACTTGTGAATAGTTATTCCGGTTCATGTGCTTCTATGAAAGTAATGAAAACCAATGCTGTTCCTGGAGGAATTCGTTCATGGATCGCTACAGGAAGGAGAGGTAACGTTTAGACCATATTTTTGCTCGATCTTTAGAGGTGGCAAAACAGGCGAGTTGGGTAATAAATCCAAACAGGAAATTTTTTGGAGTGAATTGGGTTGACCTGAAACATATGCATTAAGTGTACACTTTTTAGCGTTGCATACTTGCATTCAACCCGTTTGGACTAATTTCTTGATTAACATTACTCAGTTGAGATAAAATTTCCTAAAAATAGAATGGATCAAAATTGCCATATGTAGTTATAATCAACAAGGTTTGACTTATTGACTCGAATAATCACTTGTTTATCATAATGTTTCAGGAGAGGTGTATCTGGCATATTTCAATCTTACTCCCACTAAAACTGTTATTTCCACGACTGTATCAAGTCTTACAAAGGCGTTTCCGTCTATAAATTTTGGGTCGTGTTCATGCAAAGAGATTTGGAGTGAGAAAGACTACGGAACGCTACAACATTCACTCTCGGCTTCTGTAGAATCACACGGCTGTGCACTTTTTATATTGACTTGCACTTGATTCCCCGAGTGTGATTGTGTTTGATTTCTGAGTGCTTCTTGGTTTTAATTCCCCAAAGGGGTTTATCTATGTTATGAAGAACATTGGTTTAAAGGAGTTATATGTTAGTTATGGTAATTACTAACTCATCCATGATATGATTTCTGCAAAATTACCCGACCTGATTTGGCATAAGCACGAGAAACAGTTAAACAAAAGCTAAATACTTCATTCGTGCAAATTGGACATGATTTAGATTTTAGTTAATAAATTCTAAAGGCATTCAACTTTATTGTCCCACATTGGTGGAGGTGGAAACAAAAAGTATGTTTATATATGCAAAGCATATTCTCTATGTTAAATGAAGTTGAAATATATTGTGATGCTTAATCTAACGGATCTAGTACATTAATAAGTACTAGTATCTGTTGGAGAGCTTATAATATATATTTTGTCTTTAGATAAAAAAAATATTATTTTTTATTATTACAAAGGACAGTTGGTTATGGAAGAATCTACTTGAATTAAGATCAAAGGTGAAATATAACATTGTTAAGGAGATTGGCAATGGAAAGAAAACTACTATGTGGCATGATCAATGGAGCAACTTGGGGATTATTAAGGAGTTTGTGTCTACTAGAAGCATATAAGCATACTCAATGCAAGACTCTATGAGAGTATGACAGCCAATGAGGTAATCTACAACAATCAATGGAGATTTGAGTGGAATGTTCAATACCCCATGTTGTCTAATCTTACAATTCCACAACTGGTTACTAAAGAAGATATCACTAAATGAAAAAACAATAATGGGAAAATTTGTAATTTCTCATATAAAGTTGCTTAGGAGCATATCAGTATTCAACAAGTACAAGTCAGTTGGTATAAGGTAGTTTGGTTCTCACAATGCAACCCAAGAATGGCGTTCATACTATGGATGACAATTAAAGGGAGACTGCAAACTCATGATAGAGTTATGAAATGGAATGGTGATCCTAATATGAAGTGTTCTCTGTGTAAAAAAGTAAGTGATTCACACAGTCATTTATTCTTTGAATGTGAATATTCTAAGGATGTATGGAAGATGCTTAAAGATAAAATGGGGACAATGTAGATGTCTGACTCATGGTGTACTATAATTGAGCAGTATGCAAATGATACATGTAATAGTTCTATTGGGAGTGTTCTTAAAAGAATAGGACTGGCAACTTGTGTCTATCACTTATGGAAAGAAAGTAATTTTAGGTTGTTCACTGGTAATGAGATAGATAAGTCAGGATTATGGAAGATTATAGAAGTGTGAAGCTGTAATTGATGAGTCTCACAGTTAAAAGGTCAGTAAATGTGATGAAAATTGCTCAAATATGGAATGTGAAGATGAATTATGTTAAGAATAATACAGAAGTCAATGTAACAGTGTCTTAAGGGGTGTTTGGGACAAGAAGCAATTATGATTGTAAAGCAAAGATTCTGCTTGTCCTGGTGTATTCTGAGGGCCTTGTAACTTGCAGTCATAGAAAGGATGAATGAATAACCAAAATTTCAAATTAGGGGTGTTTGGTGTGGCAACTAATACTAGAATTTTGCTCTGTTCATCTTATCTCAGTAGATGATTGCATAAAGTAAGTTGCCAGAAAATTTGGTGGAGTGTCAGCATGATGATGCCCAATCTTTGTTTTTCATGGTGATGTAGGATATGGAAAATAAATAGGGCGAATGTAGTCAAGGTGGGATGTATCCTTGGGCAACTCTATGCATCTGAGGTAACTCTATGCATTAGAGTCCCAATGGAACCCGAGTTTTGATCATCTTCTTGGTGATGCCCTGTATAATAGCCTCTAGTTTCATATGCAAGGGCTGCAAATGAGGCTAGGTAGGGTGTTTATGCAGTGGAAATGTAGCCAAGAAGTGATATTTCTCCATGGTTGCCTAGGTGTTAGCATGCAGTTGCTAAGTCTAGATGAATGGTGAATTAGAATCAGTTTGTGTTTTCCCTGTATGTAGTATTGAATGATGTATCTTAGAATGTATCAGTCATATGAGAATGTTCATTACATAGGCGCAGCTATATAGGGGCGGGAGGGGGCGCCCGACCCCCCGAATTTTTTTTTGCGATATAGGGTATATAGTTTTCGTGTAGAAAAATTTCGGTATATTCGGTTTCGACCCCCAATTTTAATTGTGAAATTTTTTTTTATACATTAAGTAATAAAATTGATCCATTATATTTTACATAAGCCCATCTACCCAAACTAAAATCCGTTAACAAACCAAATCCCAAACTAAAATCCATTACTTAGCCCATTAAAAAAAAAAAAAAAAAAAAAAAAAAAAAAAAAAAAAAAAAAACACGGAACAATAACAATTAACAAACCAATTAACCAAATCCCAAACCCTCCCCCTTCGACCCTCATCTCCTCCCACCTTCCTGGCTCCTGTAGTCCCGCCGGCCACCGCCGACGGTCGACCAGCCTCCGCCACGCCTGCCGCCGCCTGCAACGGCCCTTCTTGTTTGTTGTCTTTAAATCTACTTGTCTTTTATCTAGGGATTTAGTAGAAGTTAGGGATTTAAGTAGAAATTAGAAATTGGGGTTGAAAGTTCAATATGACAGCCTGGCAGGAATCGTCAATCGTGTACCACTAATATAAGTTCTTTGCAATTTAGTTGTCTTGGACAAATGTTTAGTTTTTAGTGATTGAAACTTTTTTTTTATATAATAATAGTATTCAATTTTTGACCCGACCCGAATCGAATCACCGACCCGAACATATTACCCAAAAAATAGCGTTAGGAAAAAAAATTTAGACCCCGACCCCCACTGAAAATTTTCTAGCTTCGCCACTGTATGAGAACGTTCATATGAGAATGTATTGAATTAAAGTGTAATTTGCTGATTCATAAGTTAATAAAAATTCACCATTTCAGGGGAAAAAATAGTTATATTCAAGGGTGTATGTTTATTTAATAGGTGCAAATTAACAATGCGTGTATAAATATCATAAATATAGTAATTTTGTATCTTTTCATATCAATTGAACAAATTTGAAACTTTGATGATTTACGTAGTTAATGTGAAGTTTGAGTGACTAAATTGAAACACTCATGAAACTTGGTTAGTGACATTTTTCTTATACGAAAAGTAAACTTGCATCAATGTACGGGGTTTTCACTATACTTGTTTTACATATTTAGAAAACTTTAAATTTCTTGTTTTATCATGATGCAAAAGTCTAACCAGTTATATAGCTTAAACCATGAACTTAAACTTTAGCATTACATAAATGTCGGATTTTTTGTTCATATTACCCTGAGTCGGATACAAGTGATTAGAGATCATTTTCCAAGATCGTATAACTAATCCCCTCGTAAGCTTAAGTGGAATTCTACCATTAGTTCTTTAATTCACAGTAGCAGACATATTAAACACTTTCATGGAATAGTATATTGGACATGATTTTGATTTTAGTTAATGAACTGAACGAAAAGTCATCTACCTGTAGAAGGACATTATAGGTGTTGGAATTTAAGATAGTTTGGACTTTGGAGAGGTTTGTATGGTCTCACATCGGTCAAATTTATTATAAAAAGTTGGTTTATATGTACAAGCATACAACTGATATTAAATCAAGCTGAAATGATATGTATTGTGGTACACTAATTGGATTATTTTGTTACATACAAAATGTATATTACAATATATTTTGTTCTTGTATTGATTTTTAATTAAGTATTATAATTATGATATCATAATTAATAAATTTTTTGACTTTTTGACTGATTATATTGATTTTTAATTAAGTATTATATTTATGATATCACAATTAATAAATTTTTTCGACTTTTTGACAGATTAATTCACAGGATTGACCTGTCCCTACATATTCAAACTGAATAAAAGTAATGAGAAAGATGAGAAACAATCACAGCCGCATATTTCAAATGCAAAGTAATGAGAAGATGAGAAATAATCACAGCCACACATTTTAGATGCACTTAAAAAAATAATGCATCTCTCATGAAATTCTCATTCTTCATTTGAAATGTATGATTGAAAACATTTCTCATTCTTTTTATTTTTATTTTTATTTTTCTTCTTCGTAGGTCCATTCTCTTTTCACACATTCAAACTGAATAAAGTCTTCTTTTATTAGAAGATTAATGTGACCATTTTAGTTTTGTTTACAAATTGTATAAATTGAAAAGGTTGAGGTATAAAATAATCGTATAATAATAAACATAACAATCAAGTTATG
Organism: Artemisia argyi; assembly: GCA_030686995.1. Taxonomy (NCBI): domain Eukaryota; kingdom Viridiplantae; phylum Streptophyta; class Magnoliopsida; order Asterales; family Asteraceae; genus Artemisia; species Artemisia argyi. Next base: position 27,564 of record JARVZY010003154.1, on the reverse strand, counting down.
TTCGTGAAAAACAATAAAAGTAATAAACTTTAACATGGTTAATGATATTACACCAAGTTAGTGTAAAATTCATGTCAAAGTATCTAAAGTTGCATAGCGGTGATTTGCATACACATATTTTTGTTTTCATACATTAATTTACAAGCATAATAAATGTTATTTAACATATGCACTATTGTTTAGAACATGAGATGAAATGTAAGAATAAAAGTTAGAGTGTCTAAATTATTTCCCAGACATTAAACTCGAGAATGTTGTATACACATAAACACTAAGACTAAAAGTTTGAAATTTGGTCATACAACATTGAATATTTTAAGTTAGAGATTTTGTGAAGAAAAATATTTTTTTAATGACAGCTAACTAGCAAGTAATATACAGATAACACAAATATATTTTAATCATGACTCGAATTTACATTTATTTAGCTAATACGGAGTACAATTTATTAAAAATTTAAATACTTAATCACAATTTAATACACTAGTATGTACATGAAAGATAATATTAAACACACAAATTAATTTTACTTTATATCATTGCTACTATACACGATTATATTTATGCTACGATAATCATTCAAAGTTCCACACTTTGAAAGTTGTTTATTGTTGTTCGAAGTGTTAGATATTTTGACTTCAACTCCTAAGGGTATTTCGGTCATTTTGTAGTATCTTAAGAAGTAAGATTTTTTGTATGTCGATTGTTTAGCTATATATATGATTTATACATAACTTATATACTTGGAGCTTTGATAAGACATAAAAATACCAGTTTTTGCTCCCACAAAACTTCCCATGTTCTATGTTTGATTGCTGATCTTTGCCTATGGTTATCTCCCCCAATCCTAACAAATTGGTATCAGAGTGGGTTTGATCGATTTGAAGCAAGCTACAATTGTTGTGCGTTATTGAATTGGTTGGATTCAATCACCTTCTAGTTGATTTCAAGAATGAATTTCTTGATATTGTTTGAATTTGTCTTTTGTTCGGTGGCTTGCTAATTCGACTTGTTGGAAACATCAGGTTTGTTGTTTTTTTTTTGTTATTCTTCAATCAATTCTTGCTTCTTGTTTGATAGATTGAAGTGTTTGTGGATTGAGATTTAGGATAATCAGTTATTGTTAGATATTGTTGCGAGAGGCTTGGTTTCAGAATATTAGAAAACCCCCATTAGAAAACCCATTTGAATATCTATGTATTTTCAAACATCATCATCTGTTAGTGTCGTTGAGAAGTTTAATGGGATATATTCTACTCGAAGTATGCGCCTCTATGGTTTGCATCTAACATAATTAGTTTTAGGCCTATTGATAATTTGTTTTGGTGGATAGTGGGCTTGAACTTGAATTTTGAATATAAGGTTTTGATGTCGCCTTAATGGAATTGGTAGGAATTGTTTTGGAAATTGGATATCGTAGGTTTGAAGGTTCGGTCAGTATTTGTTTTGCTTTGGTATTTGCTATGGAATTTGTTCATATTTTAGACTGTAATTCTTATTGGATGAGTGGGTCATTAGTATTATTATCCATATCATATTTGGAAAATTTAAATTATTAGGGCTCATTCGTCAAGTTATATATTAGCTTAAGTTTGTTTGATACGGATAATAAGTTTGAAGTTGGACCGTAATACTTATCAATAAGTGGGTCATTAGAATTTGAATTTGGTATTTGAAATTTGAAGATCGATTTTGGTTATTGAAGACTTGGTAAGAATTAGATCGTTTGAATTTTGTTCGGTCATTTGGAATTTGTCAGTTTAGAAATTTGGATCTTCGTTTGTCGGGCTTTTGAAGTTTGCGGCCTGAATTTGATTGTCACTGGTGAAGATCGTTTGAGCCGATTTGTTTGTTCGGTTGGGCGTTTTGAATTTGTCGACTAACATTTGATGTTCGTTTTGAAGTCATAAACATTTGTTTTGGATCGATTTTGTTTTTGATAGCTTTTGGGAATCGATCGTTTGATTTGAAATTGGCTAGTATCTCTAGCCTTTGGAACTTTGAATTTGATTTGAAGCAGGTGGAGGAGTTTAACTCAGGACATGTGATGTTGGCCTCATTTACGGTGGTGAACGTGAATATTTGGTTGCCGGCTACTCTGATTTGGACTATGTTGTGGATCTTAATACTAGAAGATCTTGATGTTTTCACCATTGGAAATTCGGTTGTAAGTAGGAAAGCTACATTACAATCATCAGTTCCTTTGAGCAAGTTTCGCTACTATTTTGGATTTGCTCAAAATTAGAGATATGGTGTTATTTAGGAGTTGAACTGAAGGTAGAGATTGTTAGATGTTTTGACTTCAACTCCTAAGGGTATTTCGGTCATTTTGTAGTATCTTAAGAAGTAAGATTTTTTGTATGTCGATTGTTTAGCTATATATAGGATTGATACAGAACTTATATACTTGGAGCTTTGATAAGAAATAAAAATACCAACTTTTGCTCCCACAAAACTTCCCATGTACTATGTTTGATTGTTGATCTTTGCCTATGGTTATCTCCCCTAATCCTAACATGAAGGATAATACATGTTTGGTTTAAGTTTCTATGTATATGTTTTTGGAAGCATATTCAATGAGAATATTTAGGAACACAACAAAAACATGTTCGTCTCACTTCAATACTCACATACACTATATAGGTTATCTTCATGTCTATTTTATTGTAAAGTTAAAATCAAATACTAATAAAGAATCTTATGTTAACCATCTAGTTCATGTAGATAACTTTCGCTATATCATTGATGCTATACGTTCATGATTCATGAAGCATTGATGCTATTGTTTTGTTACTTTCACTCATAGTATTAAGTCTTAACATAATATTGAGGGGGTTTCTTTTTCATTTGATGAGTGTGTCTAAACTTTTGTTTTTTCTTATTGTGGAAGTCAACAAAAACTTCTTTTTACTCCAAACCACTTAATTTAAGAAACAACACCGAGTTATTCGTATAAAAGAATGTCGTTAGCATAAGTTTCGACTATACAAAGATGTTGACTCAACAACAATAAGTATACATGTATAGGCTTTATATAATCAAGAGAATAAGCATTCATTTTTGATAAAACAAAAAAATTATGACAAAGGAGAAAATTTGAAAAAGTCTCTTTTTATTTTTTCGTTTATTCTTTAGATACTTCTATCAAATAAAGAGAACATGGACAACCACTACTATACTAGACTCAACAATGGTCATTGCATGATACAAATGTTTGACTTTAGTCCCTTCGTTATAAAATGTTTTCTTGCAGCTATTTGTAACTATTGAGTAAATTACATGGATGCTCCATGTGGTTTTAGACTTTTAATGCAGTGCCTCAGTTTTTGAATTTGCTTTATAAGTCTTTTAACTCGAAAACTATCTCAAAAACTTATCTCTACAATTTATAGGTAGGAATTATCCGTTTGCATTTGAACATGAGAAGTAATATTATACTTGCTATGATTGTACATTTGAATTAAAATAAAATAAATATTTTGCAATAATGACAATGTACAATCACAACAAGCATAACATTAACTCTCATGCTCAAATGAACATGAGAGAATCCTTATCCTTTTCGTTTATAATATTAAGAGACCATATGTCCAATTTTAGTAATAGACCATTCAACATGTTTCATTTACCAGTTTCATGACAATGTCAAAGAAAAAATTTAAGTAAAGCCCATGTTACAAATTTGTCATGACAAGTTATCCATTTCATTTAAGTCACCAATGTTATATGTCGTCTTTCACTTGTATATAGTTTCATAATACTTCTTTGCGTTCAAACTTTGAGTTGCAAGTCTCATATGCATAAAATAGCCAATGTCAATGCTAATAACTTTGCAAAAGATGGTGATGTAACCATGGTTCGTGCATAGAGCCTAACAGGTACAATCGAATCCACTAAACAATATTTTTGATGATAATTTTAGTGCAAATTTAGTAGGGGCATTTACATACATTCTCAAAAAACATCAATATTTACATATTTTCTCAAACCTTGCTTTAATAGCATTGTACTTCATGCATTAAAAACTTATGTTTGAAAAAATATGTAAATATTGATGTATATATGAGGATGTATGTAAATCCCCCAATTTTTATTTTCAACCTACTAGAACTTCTTCATAATCATTATTAATTTTAGGGCGTGCTTGGTTTGTAGAGAGGAATAGCAATGGGAAAGGCAAAAGGAATATAAAGGTAATCAAATTCATTACCCTCAAGCTAGTGGGTAATCACCAATTACTCAAAAGTGGGTAATGAGTGATTGCATTATATAGTACCAAGCATCATTATTTATCATGTTACCCATTCTTTATGGTCCATACCCCTTAACCAAGCACACCCTTAATTTTGGATCACCAAAAAAGATTTTAACACTCCATCAAAAGTCTTGAAATTATGGAGCATAACTTGAAGTACAAAAATTGCAAATAAGTCAAATCTATCTATTCCCGTTGCTTACCCTCGATGTTTTACTACTATTCACACACAAATATTGTACCACGTTTCACTAATCAAACGTTGTCATGTCACCCCACATCACCAACTTCACACACCCATTCTCGTACACCTCCCAAAGCATAAGGGGTGATAACTCAAGTTATGAGTTAACAACGCGCCACATCAACGTCACACCAGCTTTAACATTTCAACATTAATATCAAAAAAATACCCCTTATCATAACATCACCTTTTGAGACTATTTTTTTTTTCTTTTCCAATTATTTATACAAAATAAATATTAAATAAAAAACAAATTACATTTTTATTTAAACAAAATAAATATTAAATAAAAAAAAGTAAAAAAAAAATGTTATTTACTTATTAAAAAAAACTCTAATAAAGAAAAGAAAACCACAAGGGCTAAAACTATAAATATATAAAACCACAATGACTAAACGAAAGAAATCCATTAAACTAAATCAATTTGTGATTTGTCCTTCTTCTACCTCTCGACTCTGCAAATCCCACACCAAAACACACAATATAAACACACATAAAATTTGTTTCTTCCATTTTAATAACCAATAAAATTAAAAAATTAAAAAAAATTAAAAAAAAAAAAAGAAAAAAAAAAGATGCAAAGCTATCAACGTAGGACAAAATGGCGTTAAGCGCTGGTAAGTGTTGGTATGATAGCGCCGTATAACGCTTGGCCACGTCGGCATAACACCAGACCAAGCGTTATTGTACCTGATGCTCTCACATACCACCATACAACAACCACCGTGCCAATAACCCCATCCATCAATTTGTGTAACTCACGTTTACGTGTTTTAGCAAGAGTAACCGTTGTTGTAACTGGAAATAAAACTCTTAAGAATACAAGGTACAATGGCTTGGAGCATTAGGTATCATAGCTTAAGTTATTTTATCACATCACTGTCATTTCAACATTTCTCATTTTTACACCACATACCAAAATATCTCATCACTCAAGCTGAAACACCCTTTTAAAATCCACTATACCCAATTAAAACACAAACTCAACAAAACCTAAAAAAAAAAGGCAAATGGCTTGGAGAATGACGCATGGTGGGGGAGGGGTATGGTGGCACCAAAATGGCTCGAGCAATTTAGTGTCCACATGTGAATTGAAATGCCCCTTTCCCGCTTTGACCAAAAATTTAAAACTTTTTGCATGGAAACGACATATTAAAACTGACCTGATGTTACTCTTTTGACCATTGAGAAAAACCTATAAGCATTCAGACATTGAGACTATTTTTAAACGAAACTAGACTCAATTACCTTCGAAACGCCGGGTGGCACGACCGGTGGCGCCTTACAAATTAAAATATATGATTTTTCGAAAACTGACAAAATCTGTCCACAGTTTCACTTTACAAAGCTACGGGTGTTTTGCCAAACACCCCCTTTTTGACCCATTTTCAATACAACTTGAGCATAGCTCATTTACATACTTAAAAGCTGGAATTTAACACTACAAAACAGCATCACAAACCATTTACAAAGCTTAGGGGTTCAACATTACTTCGAGCTCAGTATCTATCACAATTACTCATATCTTACTACTTTCAACCCGTACTTAAAACCTATGTCTTTATCACAACTTTGCCTTCTTCACAAAAGTACCTACAAAACGGTTATGCAACTAAACCGTAAGCATTACGCTTAGTAAGTAAAAAGGATAATCACATGATATTATACATCATTAATCACATAAGCATCATTCACATCACATTAGTCCATAAGACTACTTTCATCAATACTTGCACATCACACTAAATGCACATAACGTTAATCAAACATAATTCTTACATACCTTACATAAGTCACAATGGACTTAACCACAACGTTGGCTAATCTTGCCAAACTAGCCTTAATCTATTCTTAATCCAAGCATACTAAGCTAAATGCTTCATAAACCTTCTCTATCATCTTTCACATAACACATATATGAATAAATCAAATATAATCTCATGTCACAACCATTTTACTTACCTCACATCCAAGCTAAGATATCAATAAACCACCATCACCTTCTTTGCTTGCTTTCCTAGTCAAATAATCATCAACAAATATAAATACTTCTAATTTACATAATAATTAAGGGTGTCTAACTCACCAATAACCATAACTAAAACCCTTTTAATCATTTACATGATCATATCATGATCATATACCAAAAGCACCGATTAGTTTTCAATTCACTAAAGGATCTTCACCCGATAATACTATAACACCTTTATTTTAACCTAAAACCATAATTACCCAAAACCACCAATTTGGGTACATAAACCCTAACTCACCAATTTACAATTAACATAAGAATTTGGTTACTTACAAAATATCATGTCATGGACACATTACTTGGATTAGAACATCAATCTTCCATCAATTTGGTCATTAGTGATAACCTTGTTTTCCCTCCTTTCTTTCTCTCCACAAACGACCCAAACACATACACTTTTGGATAATACCGAAATGTGTAAAACCTGGATATTTCTAGTTAAAACTTCCTTCACAACAAAGCTATTCCCTAAATGGCACTTTTGGTCCCTTAAGTGCTGTAACAATTTAGTCAAGGTACTAGAACAAGTTGGTTCTAGTACCAGTTTGAGGTTTTGGCAAGAATAGTCCCTACAGACTAGAACAAGTTGGTTCTAGTACCAGTTTGGGATTCTAACAACTTAGATCCCTCAAATTATTTTCTCTTATATTTGTGACACATAATACTTTCTAAAACCATTTACATAATATCTTGACTTATAGTTTGACTAACGGGTTTGACTTTCAATTTACCACAATTTGACTAACCAATCATATTAGATCTTCAAACATATAAATTCTTGGTCAAACTATTTCAAGGCACTTTATCATTATTTAGTACTTAAAAACCCGGTTTTGGGGTGTAACATGAATGGCGTAAGTTTGGGCGGCCACCATACCCAATGCTCTTAAGCCATTTTGCCACCTTAGTGACCACCTCAACTTTTTACCACTTCACTTACATCTCGTCCATACACCCAAAAGAAAAATCCTCAATAACTTAAGACAAAATCCCACTTTTAAGGTCCAACATTTTCTTTTCTTCATTTTTCTCAAAACAACTACAGTAATTTTCATTTAATAAATTAGAAAACAAATTACATAAAAAATTAAATAAACAATTAAATAAACAATTCATGTAAACAAATACCACCACTATTATTGGTTGTTCAAGCATTTGTTTGAGCTTAATGTGTTTCTTCAGCCACATTTCATTGTACTTCAACATTTTGTAATAATATATATATATATATATATATATATATATATATATATATATATATATATTACCAGGATAAGCCCCTTTACCATAATAATAATAATAATAATAATAATAATAATAATAATACCACCACTATTATTAGAAATAAAGAAGAAATGCCTTTACCCATTAGAAGAGGCAATTACATATATATATACCCATTAAAACTTGCATATTTGTATATTTTTTTCAAAACATGCTTAAATATCATTGTTCATTATTCATTAAAACTTGTTTTTTGAAAAAAATATGCAAATATACAAGTCTCATTGAATATGTATGCAATTCTTAAAAAGACATAAGACAAAATAGTCTTCTTCTTCTTCTTCATCCTAGTTGGCAACACACACACAAAACACATACATAAACAGATGAAACACATACAAAGCGGTAGGCCCAGACCAAATACCCATAGAAGCTTGGAGGAGCTTAGGTGATGAGGGGTTAAGATGGTTGACTTCCCTCTTCAACAAGATTTTCTCTAGCGATAAGATGCCAGAGGAATGGAGGCTCAGTGAAGTCATCCCTATCTACAAGAACAAGGGTGACGTACAAGTGTGTAGCAACTATAGGGGTATTAAGCTCCTTAGTCACACGATGAAGCTCTGGGAGAGGGTTATTGAGAGAAGGTTGAGAAGGGAAACGAGGGTGTCAGAGAACCAGTTTGGTTTTATGGCAGGAAGGTCGTCGATCGAGGCTATTCACCTCCTCAGAAGCCTCATGGAGAAATATCGAGAAAGGCAAAGAGACTTGCATATGGCCTTCATCGACCTAGAAAAGGCATATGATAGTGTCCCACGTGAGTTGATTTGGAGAACTCTGATAGACAAGGGAACCCCAAGGAGATACTTGAGAGTCATAAAGGATATGTACGAGGGGGCGAAGACCCGTGTACGGTCCACTGTGGGAACATCAGAGTTTTTCCCTGTGAAAGTTGGACTACACCAGGGATCAGCCATTAGCCCTTATCTATTCGCCTTGATTCTTGATGAGCTATCACGTGGGATCCAAGAGTGCATCCCTTGGAGCATGATATTCGCAGACGATATTGTATTGGTGGCAGAGTCAGCGAACGGGTTGAACAACAGACTTGAGCATTGGAGGGAGGCTCTTGAAGAGAATGGCCTTCGGGTTAGTAGGGAGAAGACTGAATACATGATATGTGCTTTCGGTAGGAGCGTTATCAGCCACAACGAAGAAACGGAAGTCTGTATCGGAGACTAGACCCTCCCACATAAGGAGTCTTTTAGATATTTGGGTTCGGTGATTCACAAATCAGGGATGATAGACGACGACGTTACCCACCGTATCGGAAGAGGCTGGGCGAAATGGAGGGCGGCGTCAGGGGTTCTATGTGATAGGAAAGTACCCGTTAAGCTTAAGGGTAAATTTTATAGGGTGGCTATTAGACCGGCTATGCTATACGGGTCAAAGTGCTGGGCTATCACAAAAGCTCAAACAAACAGGGTGGAAGTAGCGGAACTAAGAATGCTCAGATGGACTTGTGGTAAAACTATGTCTGACATGATTCCTAACGGGGTGTTCAGATCGGCACTTGAGGTAGAATCTATTATCTCGAAGATGAGAGAAGGAAGGTTGAGGTGGTTTGGTCATGTCAGGAGAAGACCACAAACAACGCCAGTAAGGAGAGTTGAATCACTTATAGTCGATGGTCGGAGAAGGAGGGGTAGACCTAAACTTAGATGGGAGGATAGACTTAGGCTCGACTTGGAGGAGCTTCACTTGTCCGAGGACATGACCTCAGATAGGAACGCGTGGAGAGATAGGATTAGTATTCGTGGTTAGTTTTGGGGATAGGTTGGTTGAGGGTTTGGGGTTTGTTGTGTCTGAGGCTTTCTAGGGTCCCTTGGCTTGCCCCCTTTAGGAGATCGGAGCTTTTGCTTTGCCTCGGCTAGTGTTTTGGTTTTGCCTTTGTTGTGCCTTTAGGCTTTAGGCCCCTGTGCTTGTGCCTTTTGCTTGCTCTTTCGCTTTGCCTTAGCTATAGGCCCTTTGCATTGCCCTCTTTGGTCTTAGCTGCTTGGTTTGGCCTTGGTCTTGTGTCCCCCTCGCACCCTTTTTTATTGGCGCTTGTCTTGGTGCTTTTGTTTTGGTTGTTTTGTCTTTGTTTGTCTTGCTGTTTTGCTTTGTTTGCTCTTTTACTTGTTGTGTCGGTTTGCTTTTTTGTTTGCTTATATGCATGTTGTGTCGTTTTTGCCTTTATGTTTGTTTTGCTCTGTTTGCTTTTATGCTTTTATGCTTTTCTTTGTTTTGCTTTCTATGTCTCGTTTTCTTTACTTCGAGCACACTTTGCACACACTTGCCGGAGGTCTGTCTGGAAGCAGTCTCTCTACCTGCAGGGTTACCTGGGGTAGGGGTAGGATCTGTCTACATCCCACCTCCCCCATACCCCGCCTAGGCGGGATTGGTATGTTGTTGTTGTTGTTGTTGTTGTTAGATGAAACACTAAAACACACACACACACATATAACACAACCCAAAAAAAATGCACGTCTATCACAAAACTTGCGTACACCAATCTATTAGCGAAATGCCTGGCTAGCACTACACACGGTGTAGTAACGAGCAAAGTGACGAAGCCCACATTGGATCTGTGATGTGTAGGCGCCATTGCACCTTGTGCTCTAAATAGAGATAAAGCGATAACTAAATATCAAAGATTATTTTTATTTATTTATTTATTTTGAACGACAATTCTAACTATTTCGTAATAAAGACGCCACAAATATATCTCACACATTTTATAAAAGACTTGAACCCATAACCATTAGGTTGAGGAGCTTCTCACATAACATATAGTATTATTGAGACACAAACCCTTTGATAATTAAGAAATATTAATTTCAATAAGTTATAAAAAATATTATTTGATTTTGAAAAGTTAAACAACGTTTTTTAAAAACTTCTTATAACTTATGTCATCTATACACAATTTATATTTAAAATAGCTTATTTTTTAAAAAATAAATATAATCTTTTTATAATTTTGTGTGTCGAATATGACCATGATACTGGAGCGGTTATTGAAACCGAAAAGGATGTTAAAGCTTATATCAAAGGGTGAAAGCTTGAATTTTTCATTTCATACAAATATTTGTTGAATTATTTGAAATTAAAGTTTTACATTATAAAATGACATAAGAATACATTTAATTAGATTCAAATATATTAAAAACTTACATCTGTCCATCAATATTATTTTGAAAAATATTTAACTGCATATAAAAGATTATTTTTAGTAGTTTAAGCTTTACCAAAGCTTATAACTTATAAAATCTCGCATAAACTTATGTAGCAAAAAAAGCTTATTCTTATAAGCATTTCTTCATCACCACATGAGTAAGAGCGGTTAAAACTAAATTAAAAAAAATCTAAAATCTAGACATTAACTTTAATTTATAATTGCTAAAACCTAAACTCTTTAGGTGTGTTTGGCGGTCACTTACGCTATGTTCTCAAGATTATTATGAAGAAGAAGAGAAGAGAAGTGATTGAGCTTCTCTTCTTTCCTTTTCCTCTCAAAAATGGGAGGAAGATATTTAACTAAAAAATAGCTTGATCTTTTTTCCGGTTCTTTCTATCTTCTTTTCTTTTATCTCCTTAGAAAATCTTAAGAACACAAATAAATTTTAACTTCTTTTCAAATCATTTCCTTTCTCTCCTACTTATAAGATTTATAAGAGTTTATAAGTGTATAAGTTATGAATTTGGTCGAAACCGCTTAAGTTTTGGTAGTAAAAATGAATCTTGAGAACACAGCATTAGTGTTTAAGATAGTTTTGTTTGGTTTTTATCAACTATCATTTGTAGACATTCTAAACATTAATTTTCTAACCCCCACTATAACAAACATTCAAATTATCACACAACTTTTAGATATTTTACACATTATAATTACAACAATAATTACTTCCTCTGTCTCAAATTAATAGTCCATATTTTCTTTTTAGGTTGTATTAAAAAGATTGTCCACTTTTTCTTTTAAGTAATAAAAATGGAATTTATTGGAGGAATATTTTAAATGAGTGACTGAAAATTGTAGTAGACCCATTTTTATTAAATTTTGTGATTTTTGTCTCCTGATAATAATTTTAAAACGGAGGGAGTACTTAACAAATAGGGTAAACTGCAAAAATGGTCACTATGGTATCGCAAAAGTGCAAAAATGACACCGAGTCATAAAGGCGTGCAAAAAAATCACTAACGTTATGTATAAGTACAAAAAAGCCATCGAGAGACAAATCCCGTTAGTTTTCTCGTTAAGTGCCAAGTCATTGAGGGTAGTATCGTCTTTTCACTGTTCATACTATCTCCCGCCAATTATAATTGAAGGACTATGACATGACCTCAATGGCTAATTTGCAAAGTTATTTTCATGTTTCCATATTAAATTGTCACAACGCCTTCACACACATACAAGCAGAAACACACACACCCGTAACCAAAAAATTATCACTCATTTTTCCATTAACATGTCTCGCTGTCTTGATCTCGTGATTACCTGTAACTCGTTTGTCATATCGTAAATGATGATATCCCATTACCAGCGAGAGTTTGAGGAAGACATTCATCATGCACAAGAGTTGATGCGTAGGTGCCAAAAGTTTTCTAATATGCTGGGTATTAGGGGGACCTGATTGCGGAGCTACAACTCTTAAGGGGCTCGAGAGCTGCAAGGGCCAATGTGAACAAGCTTAGGAGGATTCAGACAGCTGATATGAGAAAGATGAGGGGGTTGATGAGGATGCTTAGGCAAAATAACGACAACATTGTTTCCAAGATTGAGTTTGCTGTGAGGCAAACATACATGTGAAGGGGTTGGGTGCTAGAGGCTGGGGTGGGTTGTTTTGTTGTGTATGATGAATGTTGGTAGTAGGTGGTTGGGCACTTGTGGAGTTGTGGTTTCTTTTGTTCCTTTTGGTGCCCCCGTCGTAAGGTAGATGTAGGATTAGATGTAGATAGGGGTTGTGGTTCCTCTATCCTAAGGTTGTAAATGTATGGTTTATGAATGGAAGGGGTTGTTTGATCCCGATTTTCTTTGTATATAGTGTTCGATTGTACCAAAAACATGAAAATGACAAAATTCTAACCATAAAACACAAACACAAACTTGTAAATGCTATTAATCAAAGCATATAACACAAACACATTCACAAACATATTATGCATAAGAAAATTGAATGCAATAACAGAGTATTGATAGGAGTCGAGCATCAATAAACATTTAACCCAAAACAGAGTAATGATAGGAGTCAAGAATCACTAAACATTTAATCCATATGAAATACTGTTCAAGTTACATTAGTGAAATTACATTAGTAAATACAATTTTACATAATATTGTTCGGCATGTACCAAAAATATGAACCCATCACAATGCCTGCACACACCCTTTGGTGTATTCGAAACAGAAGTAAAATAGTTCAAGTTACATTAGTGAAATTACATTAGTAAATACAACCAAATTAAAGTGTTTTTGTTTCTACAGATTACATATTCCCAATAGATGAACTCATATGTCAATCTTCAAAACCTTGTACTGGATTTATCAACAGGTGATCAACTACACCTGCACATTCAAAAAATGCAATGAAATGAGGTTACTATAATAGGCAATGCAATGTATCCAAAATATTTGCTAAACAATTCATTAGACTCACCTAGTCAAAATAACACCACATTGCTACCCATTGATCTTGGTGCCCTTAGTCCCAGTACGCAATTAGTGATTCTAACTTCACTTCTTGGTCTCAAAAGACCCCCACCCCTTGCTCCCACATTCACTGAACCACCGTCTCTAATGACAATACCAGCCGATTTGTTCCTGTTAAAAACATCATCCTCATCAACCATCTTTCCTTTTCCCTTATCCCCAGACCTCTTCACCCTCTTTTCATGCCTCCCGAATTCAGGTTTTGAAGCAGCAACATCACCCACAATCCTAAAAGGTTTTGAAGTGCTAGTCCTAAAAGAAGTTGAAGTGCAAGAGGACCGCAAGCTAGCATCTTCTTCTACCCATCCGACAACCTCCTCACCTTCACCCTTAGAATCAAAGTTTTTTAAATAGTATTCAGATAACATCTGTTTTGTATGAGCAACAAATAACTCTACAGAACCAGCCTGAAAACCTAGTTCGATCATTGTATGCACATCATTGTCAGTGTGAATTAACTTCAAACCTTCTTCTAATGATTTTCCAGGCAAACAAAAGAACACAACCCATTTTTCTCCCCTAATATGTGATAACATATCATCCAGACCTAGGCTAAAGACATGTCTATCACAGACAAAACCACAAAGTGTTGAAACATTCCCTTGTACATACCTTAATGGACCAAATTCAAAGACTCCATTATTATGCATGTTGAACACAACTTCACCCCCATAACCAAGTAAATCTGCCACATTTTAAATTCAAACATCAATAGTCAATTAAAGTAACATTTGAAATTTGAAAGAGTTGACCCACCTTGACTATTGCTATAAGCTACTACAACTCATAAGCTATCACTACATTACAATTAGTAACCTAATTTGCAATATTGTATAGCAACTAACAAAACTGTTAATACAAATATCGCCTAAAATCGTTATTTATATTTTACGATCTTTGCTAAGTTTTGTTAATGACAAAATATGAACTTTAGTTTATAGTAATAACATCACTTTAGTTTTAAGTCTTGTATAACTAGGTTTATATTTCTTTTTAAACAAAACATTGTTTTTATTTCTTTATTTAGAAAATGTCATGTCACATCATGCAATTATGGTAAGCTTGTGTGTTTGACTTACCATAAGGTCTTACACATTTTTGGAAGCATTCCACTTTTGATTCAATGTGTTTGACTAGAATTTAGTTGATGTGATCTTGGTTGGTTTGGAAAGATTTATTGCAAAACCTACTGCAAGCCTGGCGGAACCCTGGGGTACATGGGCGGAACCCATTTGAGGGTTCCGCCGTATCCGCCAGACCTACTGTTTGTTTTGCTATAAATACCAAGCCACTTGCTAATTTTCATCCATCACTTTAGGACATATATTTCACATATTCTTTCAACTAACTCAGTAACATTTGACTTGTGTGATCCTCTTATGTAGCAAGGGAGTTCACAAGTTCATCCAAGAACTTACAAGTTTCAACTCAAAAGTTGCAAGACTTGTTAGCTTTGTTATGTATAAGCTTTGGTAGTTTATACTTCATTTGTATTGTGTGTAGAAGTGATCGGTTAGTATTTTAGGCCTCAAAATACAAAGTGTGACGGGAGTTGTTGTACCCTTGTAAAAGAACTAACGGGAGTGGTTGTACCCTTGTAAAAGAACTCGACATCTAGCTTAGTGTCGGTAAAAGTGTAAGCGACGTTGTAAAGGTTTCTCCACCGGGAAAGGAGCTTGTTGATTAGTGCTTATAAATCTCGAGTTGGAAACTCAGGGCGTGGATGTAGGGCAAGGAAAAAGAGTCCTTGTAGCCGAACCACGATAAACAATCGTGTTGTGGTTTGATCGTTTCTCTTTTTGTCTTTGCTTATTACATAGTGTCTTTAGTTAGAATCGTTAACTACACGTAAAGCTTTTCAAAGAATTAAACAAGTAATTTGATTTTATATCTTTAAACAAACGTAAAGTTTTAAAAGATAATCAAGTGAAAAGGCGGTAAACTATTCAACCCCCCTTCTAGTTTTTCACAATTGGCATCAGGAGCTACGTTACTCAAGATCTTTAAAATATATTGTATTTTAAAACTTGGATCGATCCATGGATTTTGAAAATCTCAAAGAAGGGCAACCTATTCAAAACCCACCGCTATTTGAAAAATAAAACTTCCTTGAATGGAAAAGTATATTTGAAAACTATGTGAAATCAATTGATCAAGATCTTTGACATATTATTTCTATTGGTGATTTCAAATCAACGAAAACAAGTTTTGAAAATCAAAATGATTATCTTAAGTTTGATAAAAACACTAAAGCTAAATTAATGATTTATAAAGCTTTACCGAGAATTGAATATGAAAGAATGTATTTTTGTCAAACGGCTAATGATATTTGCAAAAATATAATTAACTTTCATCAAGAAATATGTCAAGTCAAAGATGATCAATTCGATATCTCACACGAGTTAGATGTCGTAGAAAACCTAATAGATAGACGTTTAGTTGAAGTAAATGCATGTGCTACTAGTTTAAATGTTTTAAATGAAGGTACAAGTGAAGGTGATTACTTGTGTCAAGCTCATAATGGCCTTGCTTATGATTCATGGAAAGACATGGATGATGATGTAGCCAACTATCCGGTTTGTGATTCTCAACTTGATAAAACATCAAGCAAGGTACAATTTGAAACCAAACACTTTTGCTTTGACACATTTATCCTAGAGTTTTCTAAACTAGAAAATGAGTCAAAACTATTTTGTAACATGGACCTAAAAGCTATCTTTAACACTGAATCCTCAAAATCTCTTGTGAATAGTTTTGAAAAAGAAATCATGTTAGAAGATAAAATGTCTAGACTTGAGAGTAATGTTGAAATTGATCTTGAATGCAAAATATGTATAGATTACAAATATGAAATTGAAAGACAAAATGAGATAGGAAAAATGATTGCTAAATTTGAAGAAAATTCAAAAGCTCTTAAAAGCTTTTTGAAAAGTCAAAAGTCATTTAGTGATAAAACCGGATTAGGAACAAAAATGCACCATCAACAAGTAAAACAAAACAAGCTGTATTTGTGAAACCTAGGAGAGAATTGTAGGAGAAATTTTATCTCTATTTGGTGCTCATGATAAAAGGATTAAAGATATCATGTTCAATACTTTTATATGTTTGTCTAACCTCCTTGGATTCATAAGTATTTGAGTTTAGCTCTCTTACGAGTCAAGATTATTTGCTTAATGATTATCGTCTTGGTGGCTAATCTATGGAGCTTAAAAGGTACACGTCTCTTCAACTTACCTTTCATTGTTTCTTGTTGATTAGCATTAAGATTTTGTCGTGGGTAATGTTATTAGTTTTTACTCTAAGGTGTTTATGTTGTGTAAGTAATAACAAGGATTAGATCCTTCAGGATTAAAAGAGTTAGACACTTCATTTAGTAGGAGATATAAGGTATTTTACCTCTTTAAACTTTCGGGAAAAGACACGAGTAACTCTTGAGAGAGTCTCACTTAATACTTGTCTACAAGTGAGCTAACTAAGAATCTCCTAAGTGATAAGATAGCCAACACTTTTGTGATACTTGAAAATCTAGCAAAACCACAATATTTCATAGATATTTGTGGTACAACGTCTTTTAACTTTATACCTTACATTTTCAATTGTGTCATAGATTCAACCATTCGTTTGATAAAGTTTCATATAAGACACACAAAGAAAAATAAATCATTTGAATTCATTAGGATGATTGGGAGAAAATGATTTATATACATCTAGGATTTGCACATCAAATTCAACCCATAGTCTTATGATGTTGCATCTCTTAGACATTTACACTTATAGTGTTTTTAGGTAAATAAACCCAAAGAGTCGAGGAGTCATTGAATGTAACATTCGATGAAAGACCACCTCCTTCTAAGATATCATCTTTGGTAGATGATGACTTAGTCGAAAGTCCAACATTGATAAGACAAGTAAGTCAAGATCAATAACAAGGAAGATGAACTATTAAAATTGAAAAACAACATCTTTTCGTCTTGTGTCAAACATTGAGTCAAGCAATATTGACATGGTCATAAAAACTTGATTCATGAGTCATAGTAGTGATTAAAACAAATTTGATAAAAAGTGTTTTTGGACATTAGAGTAAAGCAACCATTAAAATAAAATAGATCTTTCAAAATAGAAATTAATGTAAATCTATGAAAGACTTTTTAATAACCTAAGCAAGCTCCAAAAGTAAGGGATAATCACCCAAAGACATGCCTAGTTATTCACATGTTCACAATGATTAAGTCCTTTATGACTTATCAAGAATGAGATTAGTAAATCCGTAGGTAAAACTAAACATAGAGAAATGTTTGAAAGTATACTTGTTCTCACAACAAAAAGATCCAACATTATGTTTAGTGCTTGTCTATGTGCTCGTTTTTAGAGAAGATCCTAAACCAAATCTTTCAGAAGAGCTTGTTTGGATTCATCAAAAGGTACTACACAACTAGGATTATGGTATCCCAAAAGAACGGGAATATAAACCATAGTGTATGCCAAATGGAATTATGTTGGTAATAAGTTGATAAGAAAAGCACAAGTGGTGCTTGCACTTTTATACCTACTTACCCATTGATTCTCCAAAACGCTTAAGGTTCTCATATTAGTATCGGATGGAGAAGCACGTCAACAAGCTCCACTTGAACAAGCTAACTCGCGTCGACAACGGAATTCATCTCATCAACATCGTTATCCCTTCAACAAAGGAAGCATCGACTTCAGCGACAATCCAAATCCATTATGTTCTTAATTTACATATTGTGATCCGTCATCATCGCCTTGGTAAAAATGTTCATTGAGGAGCATCTTAACTAAGAAAGTCTTATACGTTAATCATTCTGTCAACGTTTCCACGAAACCTCTTAAATGAGAAGCATTCATCATCCCTAGACTTAGGTAAAGACTCATAAGACTTAAAACCTTAGTTTTGAACATTAGGATAAAACCACAAAAATCAAGACAAATCCTTTTGAATTTTTCCTCTGCTGTACCCACGGAACTCTGAGACCAAACGGGCGGAACCCTCCCTTTGGTTCCGCCTGGTCCGTCAAATCTGCAGCACATTTTTATTGTAAATTCAAAACCAAACACCTCTTAACTCACAACTTCAATTTACAAACACCTTACCACACGAAAATTAGGGCTCTCACTTACATCTCTTCCAATCCAATCAACTTTGTAAGTATTCTTATCATAATTGCATTTTCAATCAAAGTCTATCACTCTCATCTACATACATTAACTAGAATCTTAGGGTTTATGCATAAACTTGTTGATTCATGAAAAACCTTGGTTGTAAACTAATCTTAATTTTTATTAGTTGGGAATTGTTTCCTTCTTGTTATTATGATTTACCAAACACACCAAGTTCAATGTCTTTTAAAAGTCACTAGAATACCACCTTTCACCACATTAGTTGGGAATTTTTTCCTGGGCCTTCCCCCTCTTTTTGTCTCTGCAACTACATCTTTGAAGTAACCACTAGCACTTCCAATAGTAGGAGTAGATATCGCACCACTACCACCCATTTTTGGTTCGTTGAAGGTTTTGTTCCACATCCATTGAAGAATTTCTTCTATCATCTCCTTCCCTATGTTTGCATACGAACCATACGTGGCAATTACTTCATCACCAAAAACCTCAAGAACTTCATCAAAGACATGATTATTCAATAAAACCTTCCCCCATGACTTTTCTGATGATTCCTCCGCCCCAATCATCAAAGACTTTCCCTTATCATTATTCGCCATAGCTGCTTTTGGTTTTTCCAATTTAGGATTTTTTTAAAGCTAGGGTTTGATGGTTGGTTATCTTTAAGTCGGATAAGTGGGTGGTTTTGGGGAGTTAATGTTCTGAAAAAGCGACTCTAGTAGTAATCTAGTTGCTTTAACTAAAGAGTTTACGTTTGTTTGCAAATATTCCTTCAATTATAATTGGCGGAAGATAGTATGAACAGTGAAAAGACGATACTATCCTTAATGACTTGGCACTTAACGAGAAAATTAACTAAATTTGTTTCTCGTGGCTTTTTTGCACTTATACGTAACGTTAGTGGTTTTTTACACGCCTTTATGACTCGGTGTCATTTTTGCACTTTTGCAATACCTTAGTCACCATTTTTGTAATTTACCCTAACAAATAATTTTACAAAACAAAAAGACTGCTGCTCACTATAGTTCTAAAACTCGTAGCCAAACACAACACAAACTCCGAAAACCGCAATAAACAAACAAAGAAACAAACACAGGTTATATTGTTCCAGAGTATTCCATTTCTATTCACATCAACAACCACGACACCACACAACAACAACACATCTCCGCCGATAACTGTCAATCGTTACCGTTACGTCGCAACTAACGGTATTATAACGGTCACTCTTTAATTTAATTTAAAGGTCACATTTTGTTGTTGATTATTATTATTATACATCTCTGTTTGTTAGTTTGTTGTCCGTACGGTTTGAATCTAGTTGCTGTTAGTTGTTAAATCGGTTGAGATTATTATAGATCTAGATAATATGTCGAAATCATGGGGGAAAATAGGCGCGTGGGCTGCGGAAGCCGAACGCGCCGAAGAGGAGGAGAAGGAGCAGGCCGCTGCGTTAGCTGCGGCCGCTCCGCCTCAAAGCTATCCTAGTTTGAAAGAGGCGGTTACTACCACCAAAGGTAAGAAAAAGACCAAAATGTCCTTACAGGAGTTTACCATGGGTGGTGGTGTTGGAGTGATGCGTCTTCCGACTGGTCCCAAGGAGCGTTCAGCTGAGGAAATGCAGTATGGGAGGTTAGGTGGGGGGTTTAATTCTTATGGAAGTGGGAGTGGAAGGGAGAGGAGAGATAGGGAGGGAGATGGGGATGGGTCGTGGGGGAATAATAGGAGGTCGTACGGTGGGTTTGATGAAAATGAGCGTAGAGGTCCGACTGCTAGGGTTACGGAATATGACCAACCGTCTAGGGCTGACGGAGTTGATAACTGGGCGATGAATAAGAAACCCATTGCGCCGTCTTTTGATGGTGGGAGTAGAGCTAATAGGTATGGTTCTCTTGGTGGTGCGAGTGGGGTTAGCACTGGAGGAGGTGGGTTTTCTAGGGCTGATGAGATTGATAATTGGGCGATGAATAAGAAGGCTGTAGCACCACCTCCACCACCTGCTAGGTCTTCTACTTTTGGTTCTGGGTTTCGTGATTCGGGTGGGCCGGAGCCTGACCGGTGGAGTAGGGGAGCTGGAATTGTGAACCAGGAAAGGGTATCTGAGAGACGTAAGTTGGTGTTAGATCCACCTAAGGGTCACAGTGTGTCAACTGAGCCTGTGGTTAAGACTGATAAACCGAATCCTTTTGGAGATGCTAGGCCGAGGGAGGATATATTGGCTGAGAAAGGTTTGGATTGGAAGAAAGCTGATTTGGAACTTGAAGCTAAGAAAAATAATAGTCGTCCCACAAGTTCTCATTCTAACAGCAGGCCCGGGAGTGCACAATCTGGCCGGTCTGCAGAGGGGACAGAGAAGCCGAGACCTAAGGTGAACCCTTTTGGCGATGCTAAGCCTAGAGAAGTTTTGCTTCAAGAGAAAGGCGTTGATTATCGGAAGATTGATTTAGAGTTGGAGCGCCGACGTTTTGCCAGGTTATATAATCTTGCTTCTCTTTCAGTGACTTGACATTATGAACTTATGGCCTCTTTATCATGTTTATCTTTCTACTTGATGCACCTGAATTTCTGTACTTGTATATTGTAAGCCTTTCTTGTTTGCCGAGGTATTAAGTCGGACTCGGACCTAGGATTTGAACGTTCTGGTTATTAAGCTGGTTATTGACTTTAACAGTGAATAGTTTCGTAAACTGATTAGACTATAATATGTGCTATCATGAAATTGTCAGACAAATGGATTCCATCTTCCTTCTTATACCTACTTCTGAATTCACTGTGGACATGATTGAAATACTATACTAGTTAGGACGAGAAGCATGTATAGACTAAGACACTCATGAATGTATTCCTGTTCGATAGAAAATATTTAAGTTGTTGAAAATACTTTTGAAATTTGCATTGTATTGTTTGCTATTGGGAAACTAGTTTATGTTTGTGGTTGTATACTTTTATGCATATATATAAATTGAATTTGTCTAGTTTGAGCCTATGGTGAAACGTTATCTATCTAGAGTCTTGGCCATAAATAGATTGTTGATACGGTTAGCTCCTTAGAAGGAGCTATAGAGTTTGGGTCAATTTTATAGTTGTTTGTTCCTTGTCTTGCCTGGCAATAAAATCATTTTTTTTTGAGCTTGACTGAGAATCTATAGACTATAGGTGCAGCCCCTCTGATGCGATATTGGGAACATTGCTGATGCGATATTGGGAACATTGCGAATTTAGGGGGGTGTTTGGCTGAGCTTATATGATGGGCTTATTAGCTTATATGACTCAAATAAGCCTACACTAAGTATTTGGTTAAGCTTATATGAGTGGGCTAATGAGCTTTTATAAGGGGGTTTTCATAAGCCTCAAATTTGTGGCTTTTTTTTTTTTTTTTTTTTTTTTAGGAGATTGGGCTTATTATAAATTACCATTTTATCCTCAATCATACTTTATCTAAGGTTCATATTTTCTTAACCCATATTCCTTTTGGTCACTTACCAACATAACATAAACCAAATACTTGAATTTATCAGCTTATTAAACATAAGCTAATCCAAAGAGGCAAAGACATAAGCTGCTTATATAACATAAGCATAAGCCCAATCAATAAGCTTAGACAAACAACCCCTTAGTGTCATGAGAAATATTGTAAACTGTGTTTAGCGGGCTGTTTGATAAAAAGTATGATTTAGCACTGAATGAATCAAAAGTGCTGAATGATTCTGAATGAAACTGATTGTTTGACAACCGTTTTGAAAGAAAATAATAAGATCTGGTGTATTTGTTTATTTATTTTTTTTCCCCGATTTTGCACTACATAAAATATGCAATTTGATAAATGTTTTGACATGATGGAGTTATGGTTTTCTTATAATTTAGCACTACATAAAATATTTAATTTGATAAATCCTTTGGCATGATGAAAATTTTAATTTAACAAAAGTTAGCTAGATGAAACATTTTAAATAAACATATCATGATACTAGTCTATTAACTTCAAATATAGAAAAAGTTACATGAAAGACGTGTTCTAATGATTTTCAATTATTTTTACCTTCTTGTTTGTTTGATCAAGAATAATTATTATAAATGGGTTAAAAGAAGAAAAACCCATTAATAGTCTTTAGGAGGTAGCATAGCACAATATGAAAAAAGAAGTGTTTGCATCAAATAGTTAGCTGCTGAATGGGAGAGTACTCATTTGACGCTGGCCCACTAAGAATTGGATTGAACCATTCAACACCTATTTTCTTGGTACCAAATAATCTCTTCACTTACCGAATAGGAGCTGCACCCTTAATCATCCAATTAAGTGGTTATCAAACACCCCCTTAGAGTTGTTACATATTCGTCTAAACATATTTGCTTTCAGCATAGAATAAGCTTTTGTTTATTCTATCAATTTTCTGGAACTTTCTAGGATATATGGTTTGGGGGTGAGAGGTGAGTACTAGTTATGTGAGAGTTCTTGTCTTTGTTTATGACAAGATTTTTATCATCTTTATTATGTTGAGCAACAAAGTTTATAGATAGAACTAACTGTTGAGGGTCGTGGTAACACTCCCATGATTCTATGACAAGTGAAAAGTAGGGAGGATGTTATTATTCTATATTTTTTAAGTAAGTTGCTGGGGTATATTAGCATGTGTAAATGTGACCTGCTCAGAATGAGCTACATTGTTGGGTGTGGGTGTGCGTGTGGGTGGGTGCGGGGGTGTCCTTAACAATCTCTGCCATATATCTACTTGGGATGGACTAAAAATGAATCCCCTAGAGGATTAGAAGATCGAAGAAACAGTCAAAATCTCGGAACATGAATTACCTGCTTTTCACACTCTTCTATTAAAAGCCAAGTTCTTCTTTGTCATGTTAGCTTTGTCTCTTTCCTCCGTTCTCGCTAGTAGTTCCATGCAATTTATAAGATATCGTTATTCGTGATTCATATTATCTAATATCTTGAAACTATTTTTCTTCTTAGATTAGTAATGGACTTTAGAACTATTAGAGTATTAGTAAACCATGTTTCTGTACAGTAGAACTATTAGAGTATTAGTAAACCATGTTTCTGTACAGTAGAACTGAATGATAGTTTGTAAATTGCTGCATACTTTTCACCTTTTTCCCTGTCAACATAAATTTAGATATTTAGATGGTACTTCTGAAGCAACATGAGTTATCTATTGGGTTTGGTTAAATGACTGAACATTTACTTTTTAGTTTATGATTTATCTCTGTCGTTGCATCTTGTTAAAGGCCATACAAAATCTAGAACAAGCATGTTTGACATTCAGCTCAATCTAGTATTATCCAGTTTCTCTTAACAATTTACTAAAACTACTGTGACCTCTTATATTTGGTAGATGCTTTTCTCTTTTCATCTTCTATTATAGCTTTTATGCAATGGTTAAAATTGCCTTGACATTTAAAGATGTATATTTTCTCAGGTCTGAGACAGAGGCAGAAAAGTATTTAAAGGAAGAGATAGATAATTTAAAAAAAGAGTTTGAGAAGGAATCTAACGAGAATCAGACCAGTTTACATGATACAATACTTGAGAAAGAAAGGATGCTGGAACAGTTAAGTCATGATCTTGATAATAAACTTCGGGTAAGTCAAAAAGCTGTTGAAAGGCCGGGTTCTGGAGCTGGAAGAGTGAGCCCTGGTTTCCAGGAAAGACCAGGTTCTGGAGCAGGAAGAGTGGGCCCAGGATATCAAGAAAGGCCAGGTTCTGGAGCTGGAAGAGTTGGCCCTGGATATCAAGAAAGACCAGGTTCTGGAGCTGGAAGAGTAGGTATGGGATATCAAGAAAGACCAGGTTCTGGAGCAGGAAGAATGGGGTCTGGCTTTCTAGAAAGACCACCTTCTCAATCTGGTTCATTTGATGATTCCAGAAGTGTTGACTTTTCAGAGAGGCCCCGGTCACGTGGTAATCCCTGGATGAGACATGACGATGAAAGAAGAGGCTTTGGTGGTGGAAGGGATGGTGGTTTTCTGGGCAACAGAGACTTTGGCAGGTATGCATTCTCATGTATTTCTTGTGGTGCATATGGTCTTCTGCTCCTATATCAATATTTGATTAGAACCTTTTGAATCTATTTGATGTCGTGCCCATATGCTTCACAATTTTAGATTTGAAGTCTTTCATAGTTAAATGTCTCGTTCTGTGTTGGGTAACCATTTATGGGGTCATAGTGGTTGCTAAATAAGAGATTAATGTCCATTCTCTTCATACATGAATTGGAATGAATTAGGATGCATAATGCTTAGAAGAACATATTTTGTGATTACATGGTAGTGTTTGGCATACTGGAATCAGAAAAGGAATGGCATAGTCCATTCTGTTTGAATGAAAAAAACTGTTTGTTTTGTATGATGGGATGGAATGGACCAGTCCCCACTCCCCGGTGAATGTGGTTCCCTTCCATTCAGTAAATTTCATTTGATGTGCAGGGGTGTTTATTTTAAACATCTGTTGTGTAATGATTAAAAAATTATACTGCATATGTTTTTTAATTTAAATTTAAAATAGTTTCAGATTTTAACCAGATAACACTTTAACTTATAATTAGAAAATATATCTTTTATGTTTAATGTGTACTTAATAATTGGCTATTGAATTAATTTGTCTGAGTAGCGAAAAATTGTACATCATCTTTGCATACTTCCTACAAGCCAATCAAACATGATGATGTAATGTAACGATTTATCCCTTTATCTTGTATATTCTATTACCTCATTCCATTCCAGCCAACCAAACACACCCCAACTTTTCATATGAAGCTGTAGATACCTAGATTAAAACATGAATGCTGTTTTGGAATTCCCAGTCGGTGTTATTGAATATATATTATCTTCCCCACGCGTGACCCCTATTCTGGTGGTCCATTGCTATTTGTTATCAGTTTTTGAGAAAAATGACATGTTAAACATTTATGACTTACTATCGCATAAAGGCATATGCTGGATCATTTTACGATATTAATAATAATATGTTTCATTGGCAGGTCAAACTCAAGGGAGAGATGGTGATGAAAGTGCATGTGGGTGTGGGGTGCTTGACTAGTAGAAAATAATATTCACAATTTTTGGGTGACCTTGTTCGCCTTTTGTTTAAGGAGGATAATGAAGGAAATGAAGAAAGCGTTAAGATATGTTTAACATTTAAGAAAATATGTCGTAACCCAATTCCAGTTGTTGCTGCCTGTGCCTGTGTAAAGCTCCCCTGATTTGGTTAAAAGGGACACGGGCTATCTTGGTTATATGTCAACCAAACACTCTTAACTTTTGTACATCTTTAATGCCTTGTCGGATCGTTGGATATTAACTGTTTCTTTATCTAGATTAGGATTGGATTTGGTTGGAACAAGATTAAGAAGAAAAACTAGTAATTGTTTCTATCTAATCGAAACTATCTATTTTATCATGTCTGGTCATCGTATGTTGTATCATAATCTATCCTTCTGTGTGATGCCTGACTTATTTTAATGGGTAGACCATTCCGCGAGTTTATTTGAACTTGAGCTCAATCAAGCTGAACTTTATAAAGTTCAAGTTAAGCAAATGAGTTCTGAATGTTGAATCCTCATTGAATCTATGTGTGTCAATGCAGTGTATCATACTTGTTTAATCAATTGTTGGTTTTATGAATGTTCGAGTTATTCAAACATGTTTTATTACAAACAAGTTTGATATATTCCAGAAATTTGAGCTCTTAAACTGAACTTGAGCTTGCTAAAAACTTGTTGAGTCGTCACATTAATCAAAATCTGCAGATAAAAAGTTATTATGTAGAAACATATATCACGCATATTTACAGAAGCTGTAATTGTAATTAGTAAAGGCTTGCACACAAAAAAAAAGTAGTTTAGTAAATACTCATTGGACTCATCTTTTGTCCATTTTAATGATATATAATTAGATTACTTAAGGTTTATCCTTATTAATAAACTAAATCATAAAACACAACAGTACAACACTAATTAAAGCATTGAACAAAACCATAATCTGTCTACATCAATTAAACTTGTATGAACCTGATATTCCTGTCTGTATCATCCACTTGTATGAAAAACTCCCAATAAGGAAATTTAGTTCCACCCACTGACAACTATGATCTGGAAAGAAAGATTCACTAATCTGAGCACAAAAATGACTTTGACACTATCTATTGGATCACTTTTGGTAGCAACTTTTTCTATTTACATGGTTGTTAAAGGAGCAAGAATATCAAATATTTATGATCATCAATCAAGTTCTTGCCAGTTTCCAGCAATCTACAACTTTGGTGATTCGAATTCGGATACTGGAGCTGTTTCAGCTGTGTTTGGCCCGCTTGTTGCGCCATTCGGAATGACATATTTTCATAAACCTTCTGGGAGGTATTCCGATGGGCGTCTTATCATCGATTTCTTAGGTAAATCTTGATGTTGACAAAATTTTCTAAGACTCGTATGACAGGGTACTAAACTACTAAAGTTTCCACCTTTAAGTTGAGTTGGAAGTATTGGAGTTGGATTAGATCATTATGTTAATCTCCATGTGGGGTTGTATTCTGAGTTGACTTTAGAGAACTGAATCAAATCTTTACTTAGGAATGTTTGAGATTGCATATTTTCAGGTTATATCTTTATATTAGAAAAGCACCTTATTGGTGCAATCAATTTTTCAAATCCAAACACTCAAAGTTCTTAGTTTGTTTATACAAATTCAATAAGTTAATAAGCACTCTACAATATGCAATCGCAAACACCCTCTTAATATAAGCAACCTTTATCTGATGATTGTGAATCTTATTTTGGTAAATAGTCCATAAACTTTTTGTGTATGGCTTGCGTTGACTCGGAACACTTATTCTCCAATGAGTTAATAATTAATTACTGTGCCAAATAGTATAGATAAAAACTATATTATCTCAGAAATAATCTAGTTCTTTAAGTAGTATG
>JARVZY010003153.1:0-23827 GCA_030686995.1 Artemisia argyi | reverse complement strand
ACAAAAACCAGTTATGGCGAATAATGATAAAGGAAAGTATTTGATGATTGGGGCGGAGGAATCATCAGAAAAGTCGTGGGGGAAGGTTTTATTAAATGATGAAGTTTTTGATGAAGTTTTGGAGGCATTTGGTGATGAAGTAATTGTCATGTATGGTTCGTATGCAAACATAAGGAAGGAGATGATAGAAGAAATTCTTCAATGGATGTGGAACAAAACCTTCAACGAATCAAATATGGGTGGTAGTGGTGCGATATCTATTCCGACTCTTGGAAGTGCTAGTGGTTGCTCCAAATATGCAGTTGCAGAGACAAAAAGAGGGAGGGGAAGGCCAGGAAAAAAGTAACTTTTTCTGTACCAATCGACAATCTGAGTACAATGTCACCAAACAGGAAGAGGGGAAGGCCTGTTGGGAGTGGGAAGAAGAAGGAGGGGAGTCATAATCCGAGTACAAGTACACAAAAAAGGAAGAGGGGAAGGCCTGTTGGGAGTAGGAGGAAGAGTAAGGGGAAGGAGGAGCATACGGATATTGGTATGTTAATGTAGTATATCATTTACGTTTCATTTTTAATTTGCTTATGTTGGATGCTATGATAATTTTGATAGACTTTTATATGCATCCCCTTTGAGTGGCATGATTAAGTGCCCTGATTTGTAGGTTTAGGATAAACAGAGTATTATGGTTTTAAGTAGGCTATTAGAATTACATACGTGAGAGTGTTTGGCATTGCAGCTGTACTGCTATACTAACTAAGTCTTCACATTGATGTCTTGACTATTGACGTTTGAATTTAAGTAGGATGATATGTTATCACGTTGGTTCTAAGGAAATATTCACATTGGTTCTAAGCAAGTCTTCACATTTGTTATGGGTGCTGGTTGAGTAGTCATGGTGAGAAGGTAAGATGGAAATGTAGGTAGATGGTTAAGTGTAATAAAAAGGTTAATTGGAGTTGTATAAGTGTCAAGTGATGTGATGGAATACGTTGCTCTGATTATGTATCTTGAGAGTGTCTTGTATTGTAACGGAGATAACGGTCAACATGACAAGTCTGCTAAAGAAGCTACAAACAAGAAGATCTCATCAGTCATATCTTCTAATTACTCTCATCATCTTAAATGACTTGTTAGTTGCTATACAATATTGCAAATTAGGTTACTGATTGTAATGTAGTGATAGCTTATCAGTTGTAGTAGCTTATAGCAATAGTCAAGGTGGGTCAACTCTTTCAAATGTCAATTAAGAGTTTTACCCGCCAAGTTCTTGCCTTTATATGCAGATGTAATAGCTTCATTTCAACTCAATCAATGAAATAATCTTTCTTTCAATCACTCTTTTCTCTCTCTGTTTTCTCATTATATTGTATGATATTTGTTCTTACTAAAGAAACAACAAAAGATTGTTTTCTATATCACCACATTGATTTATTAACTAAACTACAACTATACATGATCCATAAACAAAAGATGGTCTGCATAACTATTTCATTGACTGCTGATGCATTGACTTTAGCATGTATACCATTAGTTTGAATTAAAATGGTAAATGTGAGTAGTGTGTTACTTTAATTGACTGTTGATGTTTGAATTTAAATGGTGGCAGGTTTTATTGGTTATGAGGGTGAAGTTGTGTTCAACATGCACACTAATGGAGTCTTTGAATTTTGTCCATTGAGGTATGTACAAGGGAATGTTTCTAGACTCTGTGGTTTGTCTCTGATAGAGAAATCTTTAGCCTTGGTTTGAATGATATGTTTTCACACATTAAGGGAGAAAAATGGGTTGTGTTCTTTTGTTTGCCTGGAAAATCATTAGAAGAAGGTTTGAAGCTGATTCACACAGACAATGATGTTCATACAATGATTGAACTAGGTTGTCGTGCCGGTTTTGTAGAGTTGTTTGTTGCTCACATAAAACAGATGTTATCTCCTTACTATTTAAACAACATTGATGCAGAGGGTGATGATGGGGAGGTTGTCGGCTTGGTAGAAGAATATGCTAGCTTGCAGTGCTTTAGTACTTCAACTCCTTTTAGGACTAGCACTTCAAAACCTTATAGGGTTGTGGATGATGTTGATGATTCAAAGCCTGAATTCAGGAAGCATAAAAAGAGGGTGAAGAGGTCTGTGGATAGAGATGGTGGTTCTATGAAGAAGACATCAGGTGCTAGTGGTTCAGTGAATGTGGGAGCTATGGGTGCGGGTCTTGTGAGGCCAAAAAGTGATGTTAAAATCACTAATTGCGTGCTGGCTCTAAGGGCACCAAGATCAATGGGAAACAATGTGGTGTTATTTTGACTAGGCGAGTCTAATGAATTGATTAGCAAAATTTTTGTGGATACATTGCATTGCCTATTATAGTAACCTTATTTCATTGAATATTTTGGTTGTCCAAGTATAGTTGATCACCTATCCAGTAGAAGCTTTTGAAGATTGACATATGGGTTAATCTTTTGGGATTATGTAATGTGTAGAAATAATATCAGTTTTAATTTGGTTGTATTTACTAATGTAATTTGACTAATGTAACTTGAACTATTTTACCTCAGTTTCGAATATACCAAAGGGTGTGTGGAGGCATTGTGATGGGTTCATCTTTTTTGTACATGCCGAACATATTATGTAACTTGAACAATATTTTATATGGGTTAAATGTTTAGTCATTATTGACTACTATCAATACTCTGTTTTGTGTTTATGTTATAATATGTTTGTGTTTGTGTTATATACTTCAATTATTAGCATTTACAAATTTGTGTTTGTGTCTTATGGTTAGAATTCATTGTTTGTGATACGAATCAAACACTATATACCAAGAAAATCGGGATCAAACGACCCCTTCCATTCATAAACCATACATTTACATCCTTACCATAGGGGAAACCACAATCCCTATCTACATCTACACCTACATCTACAACCTTATGACAGGGGCACCAAAATGAACAAAAGAAACCACGAATGCCCAACCACCTACCACCTACTACCTACATTCATCATACACAACAAAACAACCCATCCCAGCCTCTAGCATCCAACCCCTTCACATGTACGTTTGCCTCACAACAAACTCAATCTTGGAAACAATGCTATCATTAGTTTCCCTAAGCATCCTCATCAACCCCTCATCTTTCTCATATCAGCTAACTGAATCCTCCTAAGCTTGTTCACATTGGCCCTTGCAGCTCTCCAGCCCCTTAAGATTTGGAGCTCCGTAATCAGGTCCCCCTAATACCGAGCATATTAGACAACTTTTGGCACCTACTCATCAATTCTTGTGCATGATTAATGTCTTCCTCAACCTCTCGCTGGTAATGAGATAGCATCATTTCCGGTATGACAAATGAGTTACAGGCAATCACGAGATCAATACTACGAGACATGTTACTTGTTATCGGAATGATAATTTTTTTGGTTACGGGTGTGTGTGTTTCTGTTTGTGTGTGTGTGTGTGTGAAGCAGGGAAGGCGTTGACAATTTAATATGGAAACTTATAAACTAACTTTGCATATTTAGCCATTGAGGTCATCTCACATTTATACCAAAAAGTTCGTGGGAAAATGAACATTGAAATAACTATAATACCCTCAAGGGCGTGGCAGTTAACGATGAAAGTAATGAGAGTTAGCTCTCGGTGGCTTTTTTGCACTTATCCGTAACGTGAGTGGCTTTTTTGCATGCCTTTATAAGTCGGGGACTTTTTTGCACTTTCGCGATACGTGAGTGACTAAATTTGCAATTTACACTTGATAAAAATTATATGAAATAAAAATACATTTAAAACTCAATCCATTTATATATTTTATATCAAGGATTATATAACACAAACAAAAATATTTAAAATAAATATTGAGAAAGAAAGACTTCAAATAGTCCACCAAGATATTTAATATGAGACAGAGGGAGTATTTTTATCGGGCAATACTTTTAGGGAAATGATTTGCACACTTTTAAATTTTATTGAGACACTTTAATGTACAAGCGATTAAAGCAAATTATATTTAAAGTACAACTGCTTACTGCATCATTTTGAGTGTGTCAATAAAATTTAAGAGTATGCAAATCATTTCCCATACTTTTAACTTATAAGTAGTTACGATAGGAAAAATGAGTAGGGTAATTAGTAATTTACATTTCTCGCCAGGGATGGAGCCATGACCAAATATGACCGGGTGCACAAATCTTTTAAACCGTAATACTAGAAACACATTTCAAATGACCGGGTGCATTTAAGATGCATTTAGGAAAAATTTGCGTTTTTCTCAAAAATTAACATTACATCGAAAAATTCCATGGGGTTTCTGGGCACCCGCGGGAATCCCCTAGCTCCGTCCCTGTTTATCGCATCGAGAGTATTATGAAATTTCCAACAAAAAGGAGGGGAGATATGAAATTGACCCAAGAAAATGTGTTTTCTCTTTTTATATAGAATATAAGAGATATTTAGATATATTATATGCTTCGTTCATGTGTTTACTCAAAATCACATCCATTGTTATTATTCGACTCTAATTACATAAATAATTATTAGTTTTTAAACTATTTTCATTGATAGTCTATCTATACTACTATATAATGCATTGAGACTATTCTATAATTAGAAAGGCTTAAAATTCATTCTTTTACTTGCGTATTATGGAAGAATTTCAAAATTAATTGGTTAGGAAGTTGGTTAGGAAGCAAGTTCGTTAAAAAGTTTGTTAGGAAGCAAGTTGGTAAGGAAGCAGGTTGGTTGTCCAAACTAAAATTTTTTGGCTTAACTATTTCTATCATCTCTATTTATAAAACATAAAGACAACTAAATGTGTAACCGAATAACTGAATAACGCAAAATATAGTCACAGGTACCTGCCGCCGCATTGCGCAGGTACCGTTCTAGTATTTTAAAAAAGATGAACTATCCGTGTAATAAATATGAGAACTCTCTGTGTAATAAAAAAATAATATATTTACAGATTATTTAAATAGGAACCATCGATGGAACTAGTTTGAAAATCAAGTAACACTTATGTAACTAATATCGAATTAGTACGACGAATGTGATGTTGAGTAAATCACAAGGACAAAGCTTGTAAGCCAATATTTATTAGTCTATCTATTGAAAACAGACTAATTATATTTACCACTATAGTAAATAATTTTAAGGGCCCGCTTGGTTTAAAGTGCGAAAAAGGAAAGGGAATGCAAATGAATGAGTGAGGTGGGTAATCAATCCCTTACCCCCTTGTAATTTACTCTATAATGGTTGATTACACACTACGGGGTAATCAATCCCTTTGCACTCACTAACCAAGCACAAAATAATGAGTGAGGTGAGCCATTTTGAATACCTTACCCATTCTCCACCCCCTTAACCCCCACCAAGCACCCCTAAAGGTTTATAGCTGTATTATGTGATTAATCTATCTTTTTTGTTTTTAAATTTATCTTCACGTTATTGTAAACCTCATAAAGCTTTTTAAACATCATACATAATGCATTAAATTATGAATAGTTTAATATTCTAGATCTATTAATGCCATATAAACATGCAATGCATATTCACTATGGTTTACAAGTTCTTAGACATCTTCATCTTATGAAATGACGAATTTGTTCTAATTCTTACATTATCACTTGTATCATCGGCTACAAAAACACTATTTTACATCCAAATTAAACAACCGTCATCTTTTAATCTCATGTTATGTAAAATTATAAAGTTTTACATCAAATATATGACACCGATAAAGGTATTTTTTTAATGCTTTTCAATTAGATATTCATCTTGTTATCTTTCTTTCAAGACTTTTATTTATTTATTTATTTATTATTATTATTATTATTATTATTATTATTATTATTATTATTATTATTATTTATCGTAATATGTTCGTATTGAAAGATTTTTTGTTTTCATTAACATAAAAAAAAATGTTATAACTTAAAAAGAAAATGCAAATTAATTATTGATTATTATGAACTAATTATTGAATTTTTTATATCTTTTAGATAATCTACACAATTTATAAAGTATATACATAGTACTGTAATAAATAAAATTATTAAACAGTTTATATTAAAAAGCTTACAATTTACTCTTTTCTCATTTGAGATCGATTTCGCTGCGTACATAAATTTTTAAAATTTTCCGATTCTTGAATTTTAGGGTTTTTATAAATCATTACGTGCTGCGATGCATACGTAACCAAAAGCATCAACTAGAAATAAATGGGCATACAATGGGGTAAATGTGTGTAAGAGTTGCGTTGTATGTGAGGAGAATGTAATATTGACATGTAGAAAAAGAAAAGTCGTAGATTTGACAAAAATGCCACAAAGTTGAGTTAAGTTGTAAATAAGTGAGCATCTTCGGATAGAAATGCGAATTTCCCAAGTATTAGAAATTGAGAAAATTTCATCTAGTAACGAAGTTTAATGACTTTTCTAATTTAGTCACTCAAAATTAGCATTATTCATTAAAAAAAAATATTAAAGCTTTATATTAATTTTTTTATTATTTTGAAAAACAGTAAAATGGCTATTTTGAACATATTAATGTTTTAAGTTATAGCTCTTTAATAAACACGTAATTTATGAATATAAGTGTTCAGGTCACCTTTTACGTAGAACTAATTTATACAATTTTAGAAGGAAAAATAAGTAATATAATAATAAGCAAAATTACAAATTGTTCTATTTAAATCACTCAAAAATAATAAATTTATAACAATGAAACAATATTGAAACTTTTACTGCTTTTATAATTAAAATAAATGTTATTTTATGATGTGATTTTATAGCAACGGACGACTTCTGTTTTCATTATGAAAAATTAACCTCAAATAATCAATCACTTTAATTGATTTAACTTTTAATCAAAGTAATTACTAATTCAATTGTTTTCCAAGCAATTACATACACACCCGCTAAAACTTATATATTTATGTATTTATTTAAAACATGCTTAAACACTATTGTATACTATGTATTAAAAACTGGCATTTTAAGAAAATATGCTAATATTAAAATTTTAGTAAGCGTATATGTAATTTTCTTTAATCAAATCACTAATTTTTAAAACACAAAATACAAATTCAGTAAACATAGATAAAAACTACTCTCTTCGTCCTATTTTAACTGTCTACCATCAATTTTTCTCGATATACCATAGATACAATCCATATAGTGAGGATTAGGATGACAAATTCACTCAAATAGGTTCCTTACGAAAATGTATAAATTTGAAAGATTAATAGATTCAAACTTTTTGTTTAAAAAAGTGATTGTGATTATCACTTTCAGGGTGTGGTTATCACTTTCATGGTAAATAATTCTAGATCTATAAAACATATTTATTAAAAGTGGATCTCATTAACCAGATGTTACTTCCATATGGTAAAAACGTCAATTAATATTGATTGTCATACTCATATAGCCAGCTTACTGACTGGAAGACTTTCATCTGTACACACTACACAAGACACTTTTTAAAAAACAAATGGTAGTAAACCAACAAACAAACTATGAGCAGATGGTGTTATTTTATGCAGCCACAGCCCACAGCACCACATGAAATTACATGTACAACATAGAGAAGAGTAACAAAAGCATTAGGATCATGGGCCATATCATTTGGAATGTGTCATGCATGCCTCAAGCAAAAATAACATGACCACTGCCTGAAACTATGGTGTGACTCTCTTAACTACCAACATTTATAAGAGGCTACAGTTTTCATTACTACACAGAAAACTACCTCTAAGAACGACATGTTCTAAAAATCTCACCCCGCATCATGTCTATTGGGTTGTGATCAAGAGTGTAACGCTCTGGACCTAAATACATACCCGTTTTCTCTAAAATGGCAAGCCCTTCTTCTCTGCCGTATCTTGAGCTGTACAGCTTCAGGTACTCAATGTCCTACAAAAATCCAGTAAACAATGAATTATAAGAGAATAAATACAGCACCAAACGGCCTTTGGCCTAGCGTATAGTAGGTGATTATAAAATTGCAGTACTACAGAAACAATTTTAACATAGTAATAGACCAGTTTAGGAGTTCTATATGCAATTTTTAAAGCAAATTTTATGCATTTGACTACTCTTCGGGTGACTTAAAACCCACTTGACCCGTTTCTGTTAATTAAATCTTTTAGATAAGCCCAGTTGACCAGATAGAGATAAAACATAACTGCGTCAAAATATTCATATTAAATAGGTTGAAATTACCACCTCTAACACTAATGGTAGTTTCATAATCAATTAACTATGCACCCTTGTAGTAACAATCCAAAGTATGGGTTGCAAATGTGGTCATGATGGTGTATAAGCATGAGACTCAAAGAGAGGGCATGTTAGCAAGAAGTTTACCTGCAACCCACTCAAAAGACGTTCTAGCCTAAGAGAAGCCACTGGTTCATGTGACGCTGAGAAAACTTCACCAGGGTAATACAATACCCCGTCACCCGGGGGAAGCCCACGCCTGAATTTGATCTGTTTGTATACACGGAAAGTAAACGGTCCCAGGCTATTAGTAAGTGGAGGTGGCAAGATGAGAAAGTTGGAGGGGGTAATGGGTCAAAACAAGGACATTCCAGAACATGCCACATCAGGTTGGGTTGACCCATGGACATTTTTTTTTTTTATTCTGATTGATTATTTTAAATAATTGATGTGTTAGCTATGATTACAGTAATAATCTAACAATCGAACGATTCAAGATGTATGCAACAAAAAACCACTTTAGGAGTTTAGGTTACTTCAACCCTTTGAAGCTATTTGACACGTTCCTTGTCAAGCTACATTTTTTATTTGACCCATTTAAGATGGTGACATTGCCAGCTCTAAAAGATGGGTAAGATATTTGGTGAATGAGCATACCTCTGCACTGGCAACAGTTGCCTTTTCGTAGCAATTGGCACCCCAATAAAGAAACCCTGTTCCACCTTCTTTCCATACACGCCACATGACTGCACGGTGTTGTGTACCCCGCATACCCAGGTGCCAGTTAGGATGAGGATCAGATGGCCCCATGCACACATATGTCCACCATTCCTGTCAATATAATCCATCAAGTTATTTCCTTGCTGCTCAGCTACCAGAAGTGATATAATCACGAATGCACTTAGGATTCTGGGTTAACATCCTAGACAAGATGGCAATACATACGAAGTAGATAAATCAAACCCAACCCAAACCAGCCCGACTGAATCTTTTGCAAAGCAGAAATGTCATTGGTTACGGTTCATAAAGGTAATGTTCCGTTCCATATTGTATGTGCTTTTTGGACCATATATGATTATTTTAGCCACATGATATCAATTCACACTTGCATTCGTTTGGTAAAAAAAATATATATTACCCAATTGACTTGATGGTGTCGTTCCATGTAGCAAATAAAGAATTTCCATTTTCTCACATTTTGGGGATATATGAATGTGTGTTTTAAAAGTGACATATTAGTTACTTGTTGAAACATTGAATATGCTTTATACTTTTCAAAGTGCTGATAATGAAATGATCAGATGTTTATATGAACAAACAATTATAGTTTTACAGAAATTAACTTACAAAATAATAAACATGAACACTAGACGTCTTTTAAGTAAGAGTTAACCCTCTTAAACTATGTTAAGATGAGGATAAATAGATAGGTTTATTTCACCTTTTGAAAGAATGTTCTGTTTCAGCTAGCATACAACAAGATAATAAGAAGTGAAATATGTATGCCTAACATTCAAATACTGATTATTGTGATAACAAGTCACAATAAAGTAACTACTGCAGCTAATCACAATAAAGTGACTATTGCAGCAAATTTAGTCACACAACAGAACTGAATAACGTACTCCACATGCATTGTTATACACAGAAAATAATGAGCATTAACCAATACATGATGTATCTCAAGATGTTTAGGCAAATCACATCAAATTATTACCTCACCGTTTTCTGGTTTTATCTCTGCAACTATATCCTTCACCAGGTCTTCTCGATTACCAATCACCCACTCACTGCAAATGAAGAAAATATTGAGCTTTGTTTTGGGTGGACTAATGAAAATACAGCCTAGGATAATAATAATAAAAAGATCAATTTTCTACTGTCTATTACTGTTTATGAGTAGATAACAAACCATTTGGAATAATACATAAAAATACACACACTACCACTTTACCAGCCTGTCTTACAGACTTCAATGATGAAATCCATGTAAGCCAGTAAGGTAGATCTTGTACGGATATGTGCTTTGTGTGTATTAACTTAATTATCCCTGTTCTAAACTCTTTAAGGTTAATAACTATATGCTCTTTATGCAATTCAACATGCTTTCTAAAGGTCACATCACCATCTTTCTTTTCTTAGTGGGGTCAAAAATCAAAGCTCTAAGAGAAGGTTCCATATGATGAATAAAATTGAATGAAGATATATGTTCAAGAATACTAATATTACCTTGTACAATATATTTGTGTATGAGGACGAAGGAAGCCTGGTACTTTCAGAAAAGCTTCAAAGTTATTTGGAGCAAGAGGTGCATCACTCGGACCTGAATAACGCTAGAAAGCAGTCTCAGATCATCTGTGGTACCATGGACCCAAAAAGATAAACTATTCAACCTATATCCATATATCCAGTAACAAATAATGTATATCACTTCAATATTCCCTTGTTTTGTAAGGAATATAAATATATCCAGAATTCAAGATTTTAATTGCATTTTTTATCCCACCAAAAAGGTTTTGGAATTACTTCTTTTCAATAGTAATCATAGTAAACTTTTATGCCCAAACTATAAGGATAATTGAACATGCTAATATGATTCATGCCAGGAACAATCTGAACTGTTTTACATGCCAACCGGTGTAGTCAAAAGCGAGCTTTAAGCGAAGAAGCGAAGTGCCCTAAAGCGCTTTGATTCTAAAGAAGCGAGGCGTTTTACAGTTTTACTAGAGCGAGCAAAAGCGTTGTCAGGCGACCGAAAAGCGCTAGCTTTTTTGTATAACGGCTAGCTTTTAATTTTTTAGCTAATGAAGTTGTACAGCCGGCCCTAATCTTCTAAATTAGGTTAAATAATTACAAAACTAACCCTTTAGTATAATATTATACAAGAAGAAATGCACCGGCATCTACAAGTAGGACACTCTTTGACGAATCCGACGAGGATCTTGTAGATGAAGATGATATAGTGGATTTCGGAAACCATGGGGAAATAAGAAATGAGAACTTAGATGATTATTCCGAATAAAAATATTAGACTTTAAGCTTTAACTATTTGAATAAACTTCTCTTTTGTGGTCTTTTTATATTAAAAATGAAGATTTTAAAATAATTATGTTTGTATTTAATCAATGTTTTCATACTAGACACTATTATATGCACAAAGGGTAAAAAGTTAACTGAAGCGCTCACTTTTGTCGCTTCTCGCTTTAGAGAAAGGCATGCCACTTTAAGGTCGCTTTCGCTTTTAACTACCTTGCTAACTACCCAGAAGTATGGTAGATTGTATTAGATCAATTACCAGAACAAGTATCGAGTATGGCGTAAGCATAATATATATAGCAAAGAAGGAGTTCTTATGCTGATCCTGTCATCTTTATTTTAAATTGGTAGGAAATATGGCATTGACATCAAAAAGAGGGGACAGACCTAATTTATGAGCAAAACAACCAGAAACTATAACCTAGCGATTATCATAACTCTAAATGACAAAGGCAATATCTATTAGCGTCAAAACGAATCTTTTATTGTGTTTTGAGTTGGGCTCGATTCCACTTTTATTTCTTTTATCTATACTACTTTATAAAGTGTTTAGGACTTTCTAAATAAAGAAGTCTTAAAATTTTTAAGACTTTTAAGACCAAAAACATTTCTTAAATAAGAAATTAATAATAGATGAATATGTTGAATAAGATCATGGAAACCATACTGTTCTAAATTACACTCAAAGTACAATTTAGGGGACTTCAACCTATCTAAAACGTTCCCACTTTAGCTAATCTTCTTAATATGGATCATTTCCCTATTTGAATAAATCTTAACCGAATCAACCTGACTATAGAAAAACGGGCTGTATCCTACCACCTCTGATATATGTAAATGCAAAGTTAAAGGCCATTTAAAGCGTACAAAAGAAAATGGGTGCAATATGCATTTAAATTCCAATTAGATGTTCTCTTACCAGAGTAGTATGTAGTCAATACACGGGCATCGGGTGCATAAGCATGAATCTCACTAGCTTGCTGGCGAATAGCATCATACTGTTGTACGTTCAGTGGCTGCAAAGATAACATTCGTCAGATGCTCAAACAAATCAATAAGAAAAATATAACAAAGATATAGGGGCGATATGCAAAGGATGCAACAACTGCCTTATCTTCAGAATATTATTTTGCAGTGGGGACTACACAGGTTTATGTTAAGACTTATAATTTGAGGTATATAGTTAACATTGTAACTAAGGGTTTGCATATATAATTTGAGGTATATAGTTAACATTGTTAAGACTTATAATTTGAGGTTTTTATTTCATTCGTACTTCCAATATTTTCAACAGAATATCCTAGAGTTCTATCGGTTCTTAAATAGAGAACATGCAAAAGATATGCATTTGGATATTTGTTTCCACAATTAATACCTCATCCCACAAGTAAAAGTAGGCTTTCTTCCAATGACATTTTGATCTTAAGATTTCAACTTCCTTCTGCAGGTAATCCTTTGCTAAATCACCACTGCTAAGAATCAGTTATGTCATTAATACATTATCAACGTTGTGATGCAGCAATCAGCATTTTAGGCATCTAACCACATACCTAGATATTACAGGACTATATGGCACAGCATAAGCTGCAAGACGAGGGTCTGAGAAAAATTCATCTGATTTTGGATGATCAGCTACAAAAATGGAGAGAGCACGAGATATCAGAATTCTGACCACCGAATGATATTAATGATTTAAAAGAGCTGATTGGTTGACTGATCATACCAGGCCATGGAGATGTGTAAGTCAAAACACGCATGCTGTTACCCCATTTGCAGAAGTAAGGACTGATTTTATACTGAAGAAGCCACTTAAAATGTTGTTCTAAAGCAGCATACCATTCAGGGCTCCCATGTTCAACACCAAAGCGATCTTCAATTACAGTATCAGATATCTTAAATGTCATTAAGGATGTGGATATTTTCCATGAATTATGAATATCCTATAACAATATTTTCAGTTACCAATTTTAGCTAAAACTACAAGGCAACAGATACTGTGTCATGGTAACTGCAAACTAACCAGGAGATATGATAAGCTATTAAAAAAACTATGAATTTCCAGAAATTTTCGACGGAAACCTTATTGACTCCTGGATAGACCAGTTCTAGATATCGAATTCAGTATAAAATTTAAAATCAATATAAATCTAGGATACACCAATGACAGCAGGAAGCGAAGGTGTGGTAGGGAGAACAAAATCCCAAACAGTTAAACTTAGCTTTAAACGTATTGACAGGTTTGCATCTTCGTCCATCATATCTGGCGGCCCATTCTCTGAAAAGAAATCCGAAAAGGAAGGCGAAACAAGAACTCTTCTCAAAGTTGTAGTTGCAGATTTCACTCTTTCTACCTGATAAAAATAAAATAAATAAAAGATTCCATGAAAACTTCACTACAGTGTAGTGTTTCAGTAGAGGTGCCAGTATGGGGTTGGGGGCATTGAGTTACGGGTCAAGCAGGTGGGATTAACACAGGTCAAAACAGGCCAGGTCAGGGTTGTACTGACCCGAAAACATTTTTGTGTCCATCTTTGGTAATAAGTACAACAATCAAGATTGTAAAATGATATTACCACAATAATACTCAAATCTTTGATTAAACGATTAAAAGGCTGTATGCATAAATGAGTTAAAATTGCCACCTCTAGGTACATGCATAAAATAATTTGAATCTCACCATCTCCTCGACTGGTTTCCCATCAATTGGCTCGATGACATCAAGACAATTCCTGAGTTCTCTATATAATTCATATTTCTCAGATTTACCAAGAGATTGTGCTGCACATCTGCAAAGATTGAAACTGAATTAGTATAGATAATAACGAATGAGGGAAGATAGTAACCAGTATTAATGCTAGTAATCTATATATGTCAAGTTTTATATAGACATGTAAACAGACAGATAATTTAAATTTCCATTCAACAACTAATATTTAACTGAAAAAGAGGATAGGCAATCACTCTGCATCTGCTTTGGTAGCAGTAACGATAAATTCTCCATCATATTGTCCCGGGGGTTGTTAGGGCTGAGCAAACGGACCGGCCGGACCGGACCGACCGACAAAACCGACCGGACCGAGACCGACCGGACCGGACCGACCACATTCGGTCCGGTCCTCGGTCTAAGCTTTTTGCCAAATTCGGTCTCGGTCCGGTCGGTCCGGTCCGGTCCGGTCCGGACCGACCAAAAACCCGAAAAAACTTGCCTAATTGGACCGGACCGACCGAAGACCGACCGGACCGAGACCGGACCGAGACCGGACCGACCATATTCGGTCCGGTCTCGGTCTATGGTTTTCCGGTTCTCGGTCTTCGGTCCGGTCCGGTCTTGGCCGGTCCGGTCCGGTTTCCGACCGATGATCACCCCTAGGGGTTGTGTACTTGGAACATCTATAGAAACCCAAATGGCTGTAGTTTCTCTGTAAAAAAGAATCAGAAAGTCAAATCAAAAGTAGACACGGAAATATATTCTAAATTTCAATTCAACAAATACCCTGGTAGTAGATTTATCTGTGAGACTGGCATATTGATTGGCACAAGTGCATCTGGAACACCCAAGATAGGGACCACACGTCGCAACGTAAGAGCTTGACCAATACTCAACCTGGTTATAACTTGTTTTAATAATAACTATATATACGGAAAAAATAAATCAATATTCCAAAGCGCTTGTCATAAGATACTAACCTGTCACCAGAAGTCGAACAGAGATCAGTACATTGAACCTGTACAACCCCAGCATTACTGGATCCACTCCAAGAAACTTTAGGACGTATAGCAATTTGAATGCTTTCCCTCTCATTTCTTGCAGCTAAAAGAGATACCTTCAAGGTGACAAGTATTTCAGAGGATAAAAAACTTATGCATATCTTTAATTGCGCAGTTGAATGCTTTCCCTCTCATTACTATGACTTAAATTTCAACTTTCATACTCAATCGCCAGTTCGCCACTAGAATAATATTTAGTTGTGCATTAATGTGTGATACAAAATAATATTTTTCCGATGTGCGTTGCCTAATTAGACTATGTGTTACAACATGCACTTATGTATGATTAGGCATCATCACATTTGGAATAACTTTGTAATAAAATAAGATACCGACAACCCTGATAAATTACTGGAAAGAGCTTGCCCATTAATCCATTATAAAGATCAAGTAGAACAAAAAAAAAAAAAAAAAAAAAAAAAAAAAAAAAAAAAAAAAGAACAGCAAATGCTGATAAGGATAACTAATTTCTTATTTTCCATGGTTCAATCATTATAATCTACAGACTCAAAAAAAAAAAAAAAAAAAAAGGAGTTGAGTTTGTCAAATTCAGAATCACTTTTAGTTAAGGACATATATACGTTAATTAGTGTGCTCTAAATGCATATTTTACTTTAAAAGAGATGTTTTAGCTTAATAAATAAACCGTGATAAGGGCACTTGTTAGACAAACCCATCTATATAACGCTTTCTCTTCTTGTTTATAATCCTCGCCTCATGTCTAATAATTTCATACTGGCGTTTAAAACATATGGTCAGATCACAAACTCAAGAAAGCCCTTTTATATATCATTCAAGTTATTACTGTTACACTATAACATATACAGGTCACATATACAATCTAAGTTGCACCAACATACAAAAAGCATGTGCTTTGAGACTTACAGGCTCCAACGGCCGAGGCGTTTCTTGAGGTCCTACGTTTGCAGTGCTAGGCATGCACCATACGTTTACTAGTTCAGAGGATGGAATTCTTGTAGCGTCAATTGTCCCTCGTAATAAACTTTGATCCTGTGAGCTACCATCGCCCCATCCATATGCTGTCCCACCACCAGCAACCCCTTCGACTGGAGGAACCATGTCTTGGGGGATCCCTGTAACAAAGTATACAAGGCAACTAATCAGTGATATCAGATATCTAGTGGTCAATAGAAAAAGTTAATGTGAAAAAATCAATGACGCGTGACATCATGATCGATTCCTTCTAAATAAAAAACACATAATTTCTTATTAGTTCTTAATATGGCAAGACTCACATAAACTTGTTACTTAATAAAAATTTGATAGACTAAAAAGGCAAGTACGGCAAGTACGGCCAAGAAGATACACGTTAGGTTATATGTTGACAAAAAACTAACGGAACTTAATATCCCCTGGTAAATGCTGCTTACGTACGTTAATTACAGATCCTGCCAAACAGAGCCCTTAAAAAACTATAACTAATCCTCTGCTTCCCCGTAACATACTATCATCAGCAGCAACAGTTATTTATAATTTACTGAATTAATTCAGTTTGAGTCTTTGCATAAAGCGCTTAAAAGTGAGATATCTCATCATTTCATCCTAAATCGGCAACTCATAATGGCTTTTACACTACTCAACAAAACCTTGATACTTGATACTTGATACTTGATACTTGATACTTGATACTTGATACCCCAACTGAATAACTAAATACACACTAAAACGGCATGCAGGTTCAATAAAATACACGTGAGGTGAGGTCATTCGTAGACGAAGTAATAAATTCAATGTTAGTCCCTGTGCATATAGCATACATGCTCGCTGCACTTCGGAAACTACAAATACAATCTAACAGCACTCCTAACAACGTTAAACATATTATCCCTTTCTCCCTGACACACTATCGTTAATAGTTCCAAAATGTAATCCTATCCGGCATTAGCCATAGTTGTCAACTCTCGAGGAAAAAAAAATCCAAACTGTTTAAGCTAATTTTTGGGCTTATGTGATTTCGGCTTAATGTTTCATAAGCTCATTTTTTTCCAGCTTATACAACTTATGGGCTTATATAAGCCCATACTTTTCAAAATAAGCCAGAAAAAATGGTAAGCCGAAATTACATAAACTAATAAGCCCAAAATGAAACACCCACTAAATGATCCAGAACGTAAGGGATTGCGTTGAAATCAAACTTTTCCAACACATTCTCTACAAAACACAAAACATGCATTTCCCAACATAACAACGGAAACTACAAAACACATTTTTTGTGTTTTCCTTGTTTCCCTTATAACGCCCATTCTTTTGTTAGAAATAGAAAAGAGTGCCACATGAACGCGTTTTCTAGGTTTTGTGTTTTTTTACAAAAAACTGAAAATAGA
The DNA here is from genome assembly GCA_030686995.1 of Artemisia argyi. Taxonomy (NCBI): domain Eukaryota; kingdom Viridiplantae; phylum Streptophyta; class Magnoliopsida; order Asterales; family Asteraceae; genus Artemisia; species Artemisia argyi. The sequence continues at coordinate 6,474 of JARVZY010003153.1, read as the reverse complement.
AAATTCAGAAAATTTTCTACAACTAAAACGCACTCTAAAATTTCACTAAATTCCTATTCAAAAAATATATAAAAAAAAAACCCTAAAAAAACACATAAAATCAATCAAAAAACATAAAAAACGAAATGAATCAATAACCTAACTTGAGAAAGCAAACAACAGTAAATCGTGTAATAATAATTAAGCAAAATTAGAATAATTTAACAAACCTGAGTTATTCATGTTGAGTGTGTGTTTCTAAATAAAAAAAGTGGATGAAAATTTGGGGGGCGGTGATAATGAAGATTGATGATGATGATGATCGAGTACAGAGAGAAATGGCAGTTACCTACTTTCTATTTGGGATGGGATGGGAGGGGGGTTTATTAGCAAGATTTCATAAGTTTTTGTTTGTTTTCACAACTGTATTACTATTTTGGGATATTACAATATTTGGTATTAGTATCAAATTCTTTTTTATTATTCTTCATATTTATTTGGAAAAAGCTAAGGCAGCGTTTAATTGTAAAATATTTTCTTTCATTTTTTATTTTTTGTTTTGTAGGAAAAGGGAAAAGATTTTATTTCCACAAAACAATGGAAAATTTAAAAAACGTGTTTAGTTAAAGAAACATGTGTTTGTGTTTTTCATTTTGCAAAATTAGAAAACATATTCAAGTATTGTTGTTTTATATCTCAATTATTTATTCACCTTTGTAATATTACAAAAACATCTTCGAAACACCAAAACAAATATTATAAACTAACCAACTAAATAATAAAATAACTATAAAAAAAAATTAAAACGAGAAAATAAAGAATTAAATAAAAAAGTAAAATATAACAACAAATAACATGAAAAAATCTTCAAACAACTACAATTCGACATAAAAGCATTAAATTCAACATAAACTAAAATTTCTTATTTCATCCGCTTTAATCCGTTTTCATTTGTTTTTGAACATTTTTATACGTTTTATTAGAGGTGGCAAATGGGTCGTTTTGGGTCATGGGTCATACCTGTCATGTTTTAAAAATGGGTCTAACAGGTCATGGGTCAGACGGTTTGGGTCGGGTTGACCCACTAAATTATAGTGTTTTCATCCATTTTTTTTTACGTTTTCGTCTGGATATTTTCTTTTTCGTCTATTTTTTACGTTTTCGTCCGCTTTTTTTACGTTTTCATCAATTTTATTTCGTTTTCGTCTGTCTTTTTACGTTTTCATCCATATTTTTACGTTTTTGTCCGTTTTCGGCCGTTTTTTTTATATTTTCGTCTATTTTTTATTTTTTCGTCGGTTTCTTACGTTTTTGACAGCTTTCTTAAATTTTCGTCCTTTCTTTAATGTTTTTTTATGCTTTCGGCTGTTTTTTTACGTCGTCTGTTTTTTTACCTTTTCGTCCATTTTTTAACGTTGTCGTCCTTTTTTTACATTTGTCTACATTCTCTTACGTTTTAGTCTGTTTTTTTATGTCAGAATCATGGGTGTCTCGGGTGTCATGGGTGTCATAGTCAGATAGGTCAATGGTAGGGTAGATGGATGATGTCGGCATGACGTCATCGCTGTCAGACAAGATAATAACCGGGGGCGACATGGTACTATAATATCCCAAAATAGTAGTAATATAAGTCATCTAGTCTACATAATGCTACATGCACAGTGATCATGGTGTCATAGTGAACTAAGTGCAATGGGTGCTAAAAATCAAACCTTAAAACATGACGTTGGCAAGCGCTGGCACGGAGGGCACTTTGGTGATAAATAGTTCATTTAGGAATCTGGTGTGGTTATAGTCCAATGTTTTGAAAAATCATTTGGTTCTCTATAACCATGGCTCTGATGCCAATCTGTAACACCCCGAAAATTTGATAAGCAGCGGAAGTCTAATCGGGGTCATTACAGTTTAGTACATAGTCATACTCATAGAAAACAATTCAAAAGATAGTCAATATCATTCCATGAAAACTCAAAGTAGTCAGAGTTACAAACATTTTCCAAATGTTAATTGTTTCGCAAAAGAAGTGATGAGTTTGAAAAGAATGATAAAATTATTGAAATAAAAAGGGAGGTCCTGTGTGCCCTTTTTGCCAGCTCCGTGCCACCATGCCTGCTAGTTTCCTGAGATAAACATGCTTAAAATTCAACACAACGGTTGAGTGAATCCATAGTAGTTTAAATAGTAATAGTGTGAACACAAGTCAAGTATTTGAAATAAACAAGCCAAGATAGACCGGTCTTGACTAAACTGGTGTCATATTGCTCCTAAGCCTCACGAAATGCAAGCCTTAACATCGTATCGAAATATCAAAAAGATAAAAATTACCTACACCACGGGGGATGTAGATAACAAAGGGGCCCTCGGTGACAGAAATGTGCAAAATTTCCATGGTACCTAGAATGTAGCACACCTCCTGCCAAATAATCACTTTGACAGAGATGGGCTGTCGTTCCAATAGATCTATTAGCTATATTTGCGCTCACTCGCAAGTGATTAAGGTTCGTGATATGTGGGACTTGTTGCACGGGTGTCAACTTAGGCAATATCAGGTAGTAATAGCATACAGAAAAATACTTGTGTTCGGTTTATAGCATGTATCTCCTCACGGGTTTAGAAATAATTAAAAATGTGGGACCATGAACTCACCTGACAGGTGTGTAAATCACAACAGTGCTCACAGTGACGGTGTACTGCTACGACTAGCAATGAAATTCCTCCGACTTGCGACCTATATATTATATTACCATCGGTGCTTTACATTCGATTCGTAAATGACATGTGATATGTTTCGAGTACGGTGATATCCATTCGGGTGTCTTAATATATTCCAAAATAACTTTGCGTAGTTATTTATAACGTTGATACGAACCGGTGTTCAATAAATGTTAATTTATTTGTGATAATATTAACGTTAATAAAAATATTTATAAATAAATATTTTTAGTACAATATATATTTATTTTAAAGTTCCAATATATATATATATATATATATATATATATATATATATATATATATATATATATATATATATATGTAAAGTAATTAATTAATAAAATATCTTTGTCAAAATTGACTCTTAACTTTATTAAAGTTACACTTTTTACCCCTTGGTCAAAAACAATTTCATTTTAGTCCTTATTAGTACTTTTTACACTTTACACCTTGATCTTTGGAAAAATACAGTTTCTACCCTCAAGTTTTATTAGAAATTGATTGTGTTATCTTTTAGTCCGAAAGTTTGGCAGATTTGCCAATTTTGGTCCCTTAACGCAAGGTTTTGCAAAAATAGTCCTTTGTCAAGTTTTTGAAAAACAAACTTTTTGGTATAATAAAAGTAGTATTTACAACTTATAAAATCCTTTAAAATCAGTTTCGAAAGTCATATATAGCTCGCCATTTTTCAAAGTTTTAAACCGAAAATCCTTTTGAAATTGTACATGGGCTCGTTAGCCCAACTCAGGCCCAAGTGGCGTTTTTATTTTGAAATAGAGGTGCTCAACTAAGATTTGGTTTAGGCTTAGTTTACGTAGCATTAGATCGCGTATATTTTGCATGTTACCTTAGTTTGGTTTAGCTTGAGTCGAAGAATTAGAACATCGAAAAATATATATATATATATATATATATATATATATATATATATATATATATATATATATATATATATATATATATATATATATATATATATATATATATATATATAGTACGTATAAAAATGAAGTTGTGAGCCCTTTCCTAGGGGGTGTCGAGGCGTGTACATATACATAGTTACTAGTATAACGAGTGTTTATTTACTTAGATATCTTCAACGTAATATGTATCGTGTGAAATAAACGTGATATGCATGAATTTAGTAGAGTAGGAAATGAAATAGGAAGCGATGACTTACAACAACAAAAGATGGTGGGGAGTCCAAGTGATACGAGAAAACGAGAACAAACAAACGTTATACCCTCTTCATAGTGACCCTTGTTCCAATATTTGTTACCCAAATAACTTTTAACCCAAAAATCTTACTCGTACGCCTTCCCTTGGTCTCGACAGCAAGTAAAAGAGAAGAGAAAGTGTTTTGTGAATTGAGATCTTGTGAAACTTGAAAGTGTGAGGAAAAATGCATTTAATGTGGGTTTTATAGTGAAAGTTGGGGTAGTTAGTAAGTTTAGCATGTGACTTGGTCTTGGTAGTGTCATTCGAAACAAGTCAAGCTTGTCTCACTTGTTAGGAGTTGTCAAGTCGAGTTTGGGGGTCTTGGGAGGCTATGATGATTTAGTTGATTTGTTTAGTACTAGGGCAAAGTATGGTTAGGGACATGTGATTGTACTAGGATGGTTAGTTTAATTAGAAATATGTTTTGTGTTGTTGGTTAAAGAAACACTAAACCTTGTGGGTAAAGAGAACTTAGGATGTAATATCTTGAACCAAAGGTTAACTAGCATCATTAGGTTACATGTAGGGTGGCTCATGTGTTGGTTTTGGTTGATCTCACACGCAAGTGTGATACAAAATGGCTTTGTGTCGAGTTGAGGGGGAACCAAGGAGAAAAGAATAATACAAAAGGTTTGTTGTGGTTCTTGTGGCGTTTCGTTATGGTGTCGAGCTAGGTCATGAATCAAAATATTGGTGTACCATCCATGTATAACCGGATTTGGGTCGCATGGCTTTTAGTAGTGTCGAGTAGTATGTATAGGTCAAGAAAGAAAACTAGGCGAGACATGTACATGAAATGCACGAGCTGTGCTTGTTGAGTAAATTGCAAAATCAAAAGAAAACAGCCTTTTGGCTTGGTGGAATCCTCGGCCCAAAGTAAAACATAAAACAAAATGGATGGTGGGCTTGTGGTTGTGCTCGGCCCAACAGCAAGGCAAAATAAAGAAAAGAGATCTTGGGCTAAACGTGGTACATGGCCTAAAGCAAAAAGATAAGGTGTCGGTTACTAGTGCTCTCGTACTTTAGTTTCGGTATCGGTGTCGGTGTCGATTCGTGTAATCCATGAAAATATAAACGGTGTTGTTCCTAGGTATATATACTTATATATATACATAGTGTGATAGTAATTTCGTAATAATTAATATATATATATATATATATATATATATATATATATATATATATATATATATATATATAATAGAATTATATATATATAAATATATCGGTGTTATTTCAAAGTGTCGGGTCGCAAGTGGGAGTTACCGGTGTTAACCTCATTGGGTGACATCCAAGAGTGACTACAGGTGATACCAGGTGACAAACATACGGTGACCAAAGTGATCGGGTGTCAAACAAACGGTGTCTCATATAAAAATTTCAAATTAGCCCGCAAAAATGGCTTAGATTAGAATAGTATCGATAATTAGCATTAATAAATGACCTGGGATTTTACGGAGTATTACAAGTGAGTTCCGTTAGCAGTTACACGTTAGCCCTTTTGGCTAACGATCGTTGCAATGCCCATCCTTTATACCAACGGCCATTTATAATTTTTTTTTAATTTTTTTTAAAAGTTTTTTTTCGTCCTTTTTTTGTTTTTTTGAAATTTTTTCCTCAAATATTTTTTTTTCGAAAATGTTTTTTATATAAAAATTTTCATATATATATATATATATATATATATATATATATATATATATATATATATATATATATATATATATATATATATATATATATTTTGTATAAAGCATTTTTATATAAAAAAAAGTTTTATATAAAAACGTATAAAAACATTTTTTTTATTAAAAAAATTCACATGTGACGAAAAATGTATATATGTTCTAAAAAATTTATACATTTTTATAAAAAATATATATGTTCAAAAAACGTACGAAAAACAATTTTTTAACGTTTTTATATATTTTCTAAACATTTTTATATAAAAACCATTTTCGAAAAGCATTACTTGGCAAAAAAATTCAAATAAAAATTCGAAAAAAAGCTGACGAAAAATTTTTTTAGAAAAAAAAATAGAAAAAAGATAAATTATAAACGGCCGTTGGTGTAAAGGATGGGTGCTGCAACGATCGTTAACTAAAAAGGTTAACGTGTAACTGCTAACGGAACTCACTTAACGCCGGTTAAAATGAAAGACCAAAAGTGCATGTAAGAGTAGAAAATACGTACCATCCTTGCACTTAATGAACCACAAGGACAAAACGTGCAATTTGGCCATACCACAAGGACGATTTTTGTAATTTGCTCAAGAAAAAATAAACCTTCCTAAAACACCCCTCAACACCCTAAACCCTGGTAGTATATCACTTGAAACAACCTAGAGCCCATTCACCCACCACAACAACAATAATGCTAACCACCACAACAACCACCGTCACCACCCATCTCACCCTCCTCACCATCCTCTCCGCCGCCACTCTCTACTGCCTCTACAAATCCTACTCTCTCCGTAAACCCAAACACCCCAAGTTCAAACCCTTAAACCCTAATCCAAACACCCCCCTTAATCCCAAACCCACCAAAACCCCCAAAATCTTC